>JAQGCP010000540.1:0-16196 GCA_034699885.1 Acrobeloides thornei | reverse complement strand
TTGAGAAAATTTTCGTAAAATTGGCCAACTTTTCGAGAGAATTGTCTTTTCTGACCGGCCGGTCGAGTGAGAGCGCCACCCCTCATTTTTTTTTGGGTCTATGAGAGAGTGGATAAGAGGAGGGGGGAGTCCCTCCTTGCCCACCATGGCTGGTAGTCTTAGTAGTTGACTTTCTATAGTGTGTCTAATACCGATTGGTAGTTAACTACCGGTAGTCCACTACCAGATGGAAGTCGATTTTTTGAGACTTTCTGGTAGCCGACCTTTCTTGGTAGTTGTTAACGATAGTCGACTACAAAAAATAACAGCATAGTCACTAGATAGTGAAAATCGATAGCTAAGGTCAAAAAAGAGCCAAAATAAAGGATGGAGTGAAAAAAAGTGCGTAAAAATGGGAATCAAAAAAAGTAATTTCAAAAACCTAATTTTTTCTCTGAAAATTTTTTTCAGCCCAGAAAAGCATTTTCAGAATTTGGAAATGCGCACAATCAACATAAAATTACCCCTAGAAACATAAATTACTCTTAGAAAAATAAATTTTCAGGCCCCTAAAAATAACAAAAATCCACTTTTTTTGGCCCACTCTGTAATTATAAAAAGGGTCTAAAAATCAATATTTTGAGCGTTTATTGTGGTTTTTCCATTTTTGTACCAGTGGAGGTCTATGCAAGCTGTGGGTTAAAATGGTAATTGGATTTTTCATTTTTTACGTTATTCTATAAGCCTCAAGAAAGGGGATCAATATATATGTATAAGAAACAAGATCTATAGGCGAGGCAGATGCCAAACTACAGCTCTCGAATGAAAGAAGATATTTTTAATAAATTCACATAAATAAACTAGACAATGCAATCAAGCTGATTAAAAATACAAATCTGCATGTTTCTGAAAGTGACAGCTTTGAAGTGCGTCTTGATGCTGCATTCGTTAAAGGGGTTCCAGTTGTTGAAGGAGGTCCATTTGTTGAAGAGGTTCCAAAAGAATAAAATCTATTGTGAAAACCGAAAGGGACCACTATAGGGACAGTCGCATGGCCAATTTCTGTCATTGTTTGAGCATCAACAGCGTATAAAATTGCTAAAGTTTAATTTATTGAAATGCCGACTGTCAAATGTCACTGGCACAGACAAAGCTGCCATAAATGACCCAGTTTTGAAAAATCGACGATAATTTGCATAGGATGTGGGAAAGGGGATTGGTTTAGTGGAAACCCTAAGGCTCTCGGAAGGAAACAAATGTGTCTCTTTGAGTTAGCAGAATGGAGTTCATGTGTACATGCTTTTCAATGTTCATGGGTCAATAAATATAGTCCGGATTTCATGTAACAACACCACAAACCGTCAATAGGCGTGTCACAAAACTAACTTTTAACTTTTCCAAACTAGGTCTTTTTTAACACTTTGGCTGCTTTTATTCTTACTCTGCTCCAAAGAAACATCTATGCCGCGGACCAGCAGAATTCCATCATCTTCTTGTTTAGAATCCGGTTTTGCTATGTAAATCGGTTCATGCAGAACTATATTTTTTCCCGGCTGAAATTCCAAAGCACCGCTCACATTAATATTGTTCACATTAATTTTAACGATGGAACTATCCGATGTGAATAGATTTCGCACCAAATAAGCATAAGTATAGGGCTTTGTTTTATAGGCAAAGTTTATATTGGGAAACTCCATTGTTAGTGTATCCTGAAGAAAGTGGGGTTTAGAAACGAAGATTCTTGAAAATCAATTTATATATTTTTTTGGTTAATATTTTTCAATTTCTTAAAATTTTTTACGAAAATCAGACCCTCGGCAGTCTCAATCTGATCACTGTCATGCTCTAACATATATAAAAATTTTTTTACAAGAATGAGCCAAAATCACCACTGAGTGTACGTACCTGTATAACGCTTGTTACAACATTTTTAATAGCGTTGTTCGAAGTGTTTATGGTAAACCTTGAGATGGTAATTGGGTCTGTATGATTTCGAGTTAGTAAATAATCTCTGTAAAGAGCTTTTAAATAAGGACCAGCGTTCTTATAAGTTATCTGCAAAAAATTTAGCTGTAAAGCTTGAAAAATAATACTCACCATGTCAGCAATCAGATTGCCATTGGCATCCTCATATGCATTTAGTTGGTGGGTAACAAACATTGGAGTGTCGGCTGATAAAGGATTGGAGACAAATTTCTTCGATCTTTTATCAAAGATTAAAAATCTAAAAAATGCATTGAAATGTTAGATTTTCTCAAGTATATATTTGGGTGTTATTGTTGTGGGATTGGAGTTGCGTGAATTTCCATGAAAGCTTCAACATTGGAGGGAATATTTACCTCAATGGCACATTATCAAACCATTGAAATGGGGAAATGTACTTTTGAACAACATCGTTTGACTTTATAAGCAATGCGCAAAAATTAAAAACCATTGATGTAATTGGAAGTATTACATAGTTGGCAGTCCCTGTTATTGAGTGCATATATCCTGGGAGACTTCGGGGATCGCCTATAGAAGGATCATAAATCATAGAAATTTATGTAAAAAGATGCCCACCTAGGTATGTTCCATTACTGCATAGTTTAATGTCAAATACGCCAAAATCATAAAGGCCAGCAATTTTACGTATTCTATTTGCATCAAATGTATAAATTCCCTAGAGATAAACGGGTGTATTATGCTACAAAAACCGGTAAACGGTCACATGGCTCAAACTTCGTAAGGCTCAGATTATCACAGGCTCAAATAACGTTCGGCTCTAATTTGAGCCGGACGAAATTTGAGCCTTACGAAATTTGAGTCATATGAAATTTGAGCTACAGTCAAACCTCGTTAAACGGACCCTTCCACCCTCCTGAAGCCAGATTCTGAATTCGGGTTCTGAATCTGGATTCTGAATTCTGAATCGGATTCTGAATACGGATTCTGAATCAGATTCTAAATCTAGATTCGGGTTCTGAATCCGGATTCTGAATTCGGATTCTGGATTCGGATTCTGAATCCCAATTCTGAATCGGATTCTGGATGTAGATTCTGGATTCTGAATCGGATTCGGGTTCTGAATCCGGATTCTGAATCGGATTCGGATTCTGGGTTTAGATTTTGAATCCAGATTCAGAATACAGAATCGGAATTCGGATTCAGAATTAGATCCGGATTCAAAATTAATCCGGATTCAGAATCCGATTTTTTAGAAAGCCTCGATTGTTTAGTTCAAATTCAAAATATACTTGATACATATGGGTCTCAGTTCCATTGAAACTTCCCAATGCGCTAAATCCGGTATAGAAAGTATGGTCTGCATCAATATGCTCATGAATACCCATGGATAACGAATCAACTTCCGGAATTCCGGCATCATGTTCTTCGACAAATGGGTACAACGTAAAATCGGTCAGTGTAGGCACCTAGAACACAAAAATGCTTAGACAAGCTTTAGCTTAAAGGGTAAACTTTGCAGCAGCACTTTCGAAAAAAATTTTTTTTGAATTTTTGCAAAAATGACTTTTCTAGAGGTAATTATATGCGATTGCACACATTCCCAAACGTGAAAATGCTTCCTTGACTCTGATTCAGGGAAGAAACAACACTATTTGTGTGAAATTCGCGTATTTCCGTGAAAAATGGAATGTTTCTTGAAGTAGAATTTTTTGTTTTTTTCATACATCAAACTTGTATCCAACCCATTCTTTTTCAGTCCCGGCAATGATATCTTCTCCGAATTTCCAAAAATCGACATTGGGCGAAATTGTAAGTGCATCATCATCCTTTGGTATTTTATTCCATAAGTTAGCAGATGTTGTATTTTGGTATGAGAATGAGACATCCCACGCGACAGTGGATTTACGCATATCTCGATTGTAAAAATCCCAAATTTTATAGTTAACAGATGGATAGTATTGAGAGGAAAATGTGACCTAAATGTGAAGCCCTGGAAAAAACAGATGAAGGAACTCGTACCTTGCCATCCTGAATGTGAAATGAGCCTACGGCACCAACAGCGTCGATCATATGGTCGAGCTTTTGTCCTTCTGGGTTTGAATCATTTCCATAGGTTGCAGAAAGTTGACAAAGGAAATAACCGTCTAAATATTTTTACTTGAGCTGGTCTACACCCATTCCCAACCCGTAGCCGAAAAAATTTTGCTAAAAGTCGGTCGGTAAATGGTGGACCATTCCGACCTTGCAAATTAAGCAAGGTCGAGTCAAATCCCCTTGAAAACTAGCGCCAAATTCGAGCCCCTGGAGATAAGTGTAGCATATACTTTCTAGCCTTTGTGACAATCTAGAAGATCTTGAGGAAGATACTCAAAACTTCGATAGAAGACAGAACAAAAATAGTCCATACAGAGATTCCATATGCTCAAACACGTCACAACAATCATAAAATATTCCAAGGGGAGGAGCAGTTGCAGCGGCAGCCCCCATTATAATGTTTCATATATTTAAAATTACCTTGGGGGACCAAGGCAATTTTTTCCGCGCGCAAAAAGTTAAAATTGGGGGGGGGAGTGTTTGTACACATGCAAACAAAGTTGCGCAATCGTAAAAAACGTTCTGACGAAGGCTGGAATGTATATGCTACATAAGGGTTTTTGTCTTTTTAGATTTTGAGCAGAAGACAAGTTGAATTTTTAAAATAGGGTAGAGTGTGATGAAAATTTTTTCAGAACTCGGGACTTGGGCCAATCAATTTCTCGTGCCCAAAAACCCCCCAAATACAACAAATCAGCCAATTTGGAGAAAAAAGTTTTTCGAGAAGCATACTGGGCGTGCACCCCCTTTAAGAAATTTCATATTTTTATAAAATTTGAGAATTTTCAAAAACATTTGGTAATTTTAGGCCTATTTTATACCTAAAAAACTGGGAATATTCATTGCGGGACAATCCAACACTCCAACCGTATCTCCATTCCAGTTATCCGGCAATCCTAGCCCAATATTATTGATAGATTGATCATTGGAAGAAGCAAGTATAAACTCAAAGGAAAGCAAAGAGTACCACAAAAGCTTCATGATTAATTACTGAAAAGAATATTTTGACTTTGTCCTTTTATCGGAGTTCTTCTGTATTAGATAGCATCCTCGAGTTGATAAGTAAATACCTGCACACAAAGACGAGGTAGATTAATGGGTCTTATGAGGGAAATTAAGTGCTGCACAGAGACCTGGATGTGATCAATGATTCTGATTAAATAAATTTTCGTTGAAGAGATTGAAACGTTTTTGTGACTAAAAAATTTTTGTGATCAAGAAAAATTGTGACCAAAAAAATTTGATGATTAATTGAATAAATAAATAAAAATAGAAAGAAAAGAAACTAAAAAAATTTGCTCTTTTCGCAAAATTTCGCATAAAAATTGTCCGTAAAGCTAAGGTCGGACACAAGTTGTCATACCGACGCATGAGGTTGCAAGTTATCGTACTTTTATTGTACTTTTTCATTTAAAATGCATTAAAAAGTACGAGTCGAGACCACAAGTTGTTGTACTTTTTGAACACGGTACGACAGAAAAACAGTACGACATTAACGAAATTGTAGTTTTCTATTAAAATATAAACATTTATCATCATTTTTATAAAAATGGATTGTTTTTATAAGAAATTATTCCACATGAAACCGTTCAGCATTGCATGAAGTCTGGCAAATAGCAATTCGGCTCGTGTCAATTGGAACATCGTTCCATCCTCCCATCGATGTGAGAAATTCTGTAGAATCTTCGATATTATGAATATTGTTAGGTTCAGTTGGATTCCACTTGGTATAGTCAGTCTTTGTTCCATCTAACCATTTCCACTCCGTTTGATTAGCTGACTCATCTTGAACTTTTATAAGCCCAATTAATGCATGCCCAGCAATTTTGCTTTCCAAGAAAGCTAAAAGAGCTTGTTTGCTAACAAAAAATTTTAAATTTGTCCAAAAGGGGTTAATACCCCTCCCCTCTTCCTCCATTAACCTCTTCGTGGACAAGTGGGCTTACTGAAAGCATAGATGGACATGGTTTTTTAAAATAACTCCATGATGAAAGAGCAAATGGGAGTCTATTTGAAAAAATGAATGCGCGCAATCGATTTTTCGCATGATTTTACCCCTAATAAGGTCGTTTTTGTAAAAATAAATTTTTTTCGAAATTTGCAAAGTAGTATCCTCATTTAAGCTCGTCCCGGGAGCAGAAAATTGGTCGATGTTGATCCAAGAGAGATTAAAATTCATCCAGCAGTCATAAAATTTCCTGGATGTTTCACAGTTGAGATCAAGAATATACGAGTCTATGACCATGAAGACGTGTTGAGTAACAGTTTCTTTGCCAAATCCGAATATCAATGGATTAATATTCGAGAATTTTCGGACGTGAAATGTCAAAACTCTTCATCAAATGGTTGTGGAGGATATGGAAATAATTGGTAGGTTATTATTTTTGCAGGTTTTCGTGGTAATGTCTAGTGATGTTCAGGGTTACAAACGTGATAATTTTGTCACCGACATACATATGCGAATTTTGGACTCATATCAAAAAACGAAAAATTCGACAAAAATTCGTCAAAATTGAAAAAATGTAACTTTGGGCATCACATTTACCATAGCATGGTGGTGTTAATACGAAAAATTTTTATTTTTAATTTTTCTTTTTAGCTACTATTGTGACATTTGTGAAAGTCTTCGAGAAATCGACCAAAGTCCTAGCCAATCTAGCATAGAGCAGCAGTTTCGCGGTTTGAATTGCCCTAGAAGACCAGGGTATTATACTTTTCGGAAAGAGTTCTGCTTCAATGATTGGTCAGCTTTCGATGCGGACGGAGATTGTCAAATGGATTTCTTACAAAGTGGCTCAGATTACAAATCCGCTTTAGCAGCGTTGCAACAAATTGGCTATGTACGTTAGAGCTGGGTGACACCAACATTGATTTACTAAAGAAAATTCCGTGTTTTTGATGAATTTTTCAATTTTTGTCAAATTTTTCAATTTGGTCTCCTAGCTCTAAAATATAGCGTTGCTTCCATATAGATTCTTTAAATTCTAGGGAACCGTTGTTGCCAAAATTAAACTTGCTTACAACGCTACTAGATCAATTTTGGGCAAGAAAGAAACTAAAGAAGCCCAAATTGAAAGGAATGTGATGAACGAGCTAGAGCAAAGAAAACAGCAATGGGATATAAACCGTGGTCAATACCAAAAATTCCAACAGTGGTACATCGACTACCGGAAGAATGTTTGGCATAAGTATATTTGATAACAAAAAAAAGTTTCAAGAAAATTTCTAGGGAAGAGTATTTACCATGGCTGTTGTATGAAAACGAGGTTTCTTGCTTGAGGTTGACTTTTGATGTTTGTGAACGAGTCCCACATCGAAAAACATATGGAAGCGGTTATACTTGTGATTAAAAAGAGAATACATATCATTTATTGTACAAAAAATGATATGAACCAGTGCTGTGCCATGAAAGCTACACAATAGTGGGGAAAATACTAACACAAATAGGGAGCCACCTACGTAAAAATTTTTTGATCTCTCTAGGGGTAAAAAGATGCGGGGAATCCGAAAAAACAACATGTTCAATCGCTTCAATAAACACGATTTTATTTAAATTCAGGCAAAAATTACTATATTACTTACAAAAATTATCTACTACACTACTGGTTCATATATACTTCCTTTTATATAGTCCGTGTAGCTCTTGTATAGAATAAGTTTATTATAGAGATTTCAGTGCCAGATCTCATAAAGTAACGGTAAATAAATTCTTTGTAAAACCAAGCGTCTCAGATTTTGAAATTCGCATAATTAATCGAGTTCAAGTTGGTCCGTCAAAGTAAAGAAATTTTCAAGTTTCTTCACAAACCCCCTGCTGAAAAATTTTCAACAGGGGTTTGTGGAAACTTTTTGAAAATTCGTTACTTTGACGGACCAACTTGAACTCGATTAATTGTGCGAATTTTAAAATCTGAGACCCTTGGGTAAAGCACACTATAATCGAATTCTACGTCAAAAAGATAAAATACTAGCAGTGGCGTAGCAAGAACCCTATGAATGGTGGCTGAGCCACCTAAAATCATAAAGGGGGACCCTTATATAAATTTTTTTCTTTTTTCGGCTGTCAAAAACATAAGGGGACATTAGAAAATTTTTTCATTTTCCAGATTAGGGGGAGACCACCCCTTTCCTCCTCATCTACGCCATTGATACTAAACCTAATCACAAAATATGCAATAAGAATACTTATAAGGATAATAAATGACTTTGAAATTTGTATAAATTTCTTAATCTTAAAGGTACTGTGCACGCACGAACAAGTTGGCAGATTTTTCATTTCAATATATTATATTGCAAATCAGGCAAAGAAATACTATATAAAAAATTTTCAAATCTACAAAAATTTCAAGTTTGTTATATGATATTTCTTTGCCTGATTTGTAGTGTAGTTTATATTATTAAAACGAAAAATCCGACAACTTGTTCGTGCGTGCACAGTACCTTTAGACATCTGGGTTTTTCAGATATACAAATAAAAAAATCAATCTATCATTTTGATCCTTGGTCAAAAATCGGACATTTTCTTCTTATCCAACTTTTTTGGAATAAAAATTACTAAAAATCGGATAAATGAAAGAAATTGTTCCGATTTTTGTCAAAATATACATTTACGTGTGTTTCAGACGGTTATAAACATTTAATGCCACTGTTAGGACTTTCATTTTTGATCCATTACCCGGGCACAACAGATGTCCAAAATAAAAGTCCTAATAGAACACTAAAATCTGGCGATTTTGAGTTCTAGGGGATTTTTGCGGTCAAAAACACGATTCATCATAAATGGAAAAATTCGTCAAAAATACAAAAATGGGCTGCTCCGAGATTAACCTGATCGAGTTCTAATGGCATAATTTACACTCGAACCAGATTAATGTCCGCTTGAAATACACGTGACATTTCAGATAAACATATGAATAATCATGGAAATATTATTATAATACAACAAATACAATTACACCTATTTAAAATTCGGATTACAAGCCGAACAACGTCTATGCTTATGCGCACAATATGGGAGTTTCCTTATAACTGGCGTCCTTGAGATAACATTCGAGGTTCTTTGTAATCGTTTCAATGGTGTCGTGACAGTGGCTGAAAGTCGTTTTCTAGACTCGTCATTTATTGAAGCTCCGTTTTGACGGGATCGTAGATGGGGGGTTTGTTGCTAAAAAATAAAATATAAACACAAAAATTCAATTAGAGTGTTATATTTTTTAACACCTAAGTCAGTGGCGTACCTAGAAAAATTTTCGCGGGGGCCAATAACCAAGGGTCCCCCTTATGATTTTTTAATAAAATTTCCCCAAAAAACACCTTGGCCCTTACGTTGTTTTCGAAATTGTTTCAATTCTTGAAGTTTTAGCCAAAGAATAGCGCCGCAGGCACGAAATTTGTTTGAAAATGGCCGTTTTATGGTGAAAATGCTCAAAAAATCAATAAAAATGGAAAATTTTAGACTTTTTTGATGAAAAATCATAAAGGGGCAAGTCCTACCTCTATGAGTAATTTCAGGTGGGTAATCCGATAAAAGCACTTTCGAAGCTCCAAAACGTCAACTTAAATCATAAAAATGCAACTTTCTTGTCACAACGGTCCTCTTTAGAACAATTGTTACAAGAATCACATGTCTATTTTTGTCTTTTTCTGACTTATGATGACGTTTTGGAGATTCAAAAATGCTTTTTTCGGATTCCCTGACTAAAATTATCATAGTTGTTTTTAGTATAAAAAAATTTAAAATTTTCGATTACACTTACTTTTGGCATCGGAAAAACTATGGTGATGTTTTAAAATGTTTAAGAAAAAATTGGAGCTACTACACAATAGAGGGCCACCAACGTGAAAAAAATTTTAAATTTTTTCTGGAAATGACCCCTCTAGAGGTAAAAACGTGCGGGGGAATCTGAATTTGACATTTTCGAAAATTTTTCATTTTTCGGGGAGGGGGGAGGCCGGACCCCCTGCTTAAGCTACTGACCCAAGTTCAAAAAATCATAAAAATTATATTTTTTCTAAATTCTTTTTTAAAATTTAGTGTTTGAAATTTTTAGAAATTAAAAAATTTCAGAAAGCCATTTACAAGCCTTACAATAACACCATTCAAGGTAGAAGCAACAGGTACGACTTCAATTCTATAAGCCTGCCGTACAGTTTCCGCAATATTTTCGGCAACAGCCTTCATCAACTGATCTTTCATATCTCTGATTATCTGCCCGTTCAGCTGACTTCGAGCCTTGTCTTGTTCTCGCATTTGTTGAAGACGTAACAAACGTCTGCGATGCCTTTCTTTTTCAACTAATGCTTTGGCTTCGTTCGGTGAAATTAGTGAAATCTTCACGGATTGCGACTTTTTTAGACGTGGTGACATTTAACAAAATCAATTCATAGAATCGGCATGGAAGATTTCTAAAATTTCGAAATGAGTTCGAAAAAAAAGATGGCACGCGAAAAAATTCCGATTCTTTTTTAAATTTTCATTCCCGTTTTACGTTCAAAACGTCGAAGGAACTTTTATGAAAACTCAGGGTTTCCCAAAAAATTTTCTACTATAAATATATTTCAACTCTGTATAATATTTTAAAAAAAGGACTATCAAATTTCATAAAGTTTTTCGCGGAGTTATGGCATTGTACAAATGATCACATTTTTCGAACTTAGAAAAAAATTATTCCGTTATGACACGCTTTCCTTTTAATATATTCATGTTATTAGTGATGATAGTAAGTGTTTTATCAAGTTTTTTGGGTGTTTCCATTTTTTGCACATTTTAATTAGCCGTGGTGAAATTTGACCAAAATTCGATTTTTGGAAAAATTCTTGTTCTTCACCCCAGAAAAGCTCTAAACGACACCTGTAATGCATATAATTAAAATGTATGAAAATTCAAGTTTTCGTGTCAATACACAGACGTTTCACAGCTCATTTAACAATGTGTTTTGGGCGCGACAACGTCTAAGGAGCACGCTAAACTTCTTTCAAAGAATTTAAATTTTTTCGTTTCAATAAACAATTCTTCTTTTAATTCCTGATTCAATCGAAAAATTTTATAGAAGAAAAAAATCTTTGACGAAAAAAAGGACTATATATTCACACGATTATAGTTGAAATTTTGATCACGTAAACAAAACTAGAATTTATTTAAACCTTTTCGTCTAAAGTAGAACATGTCCTTCTTTCCAGAAATAATGTAGCCCTGAAATTAAAAATGGTGTTGGTTTGAATTTAAAAAATGTTGAAAATTATCGACAAAGGTAGAACAAGAGTTGACAAGCAGTAACGGTTCTGGGATTTCATTTTGGGAGGGGGCAACTAGGTAAAAACCTCATTTTTCTATCGAATTTTGAGCGCATGGTCATATGAAAGTCTTCAGACTCTGTAACTGCTACTGACGTACAACGAAACAGACAATTCCCATCAGCTTTGACATTCCTAAGACGTTTAGTTGGGTTGGTTCGTGCGATTTGTGATTTTTAGCACCATATCGAGGCCTTATGACACAATTTGAATCAATATCCTCAAGCATTTTTCTAAAAAGGTACCTACAAAGAATTAGCTTTAGATCTATGTAGGGCAATTTTTAAATTTTTTCTAAAATACATCTTAACTAGTATCAAAAGTTGTCTTGATTTAGTCAAAAATGATCGACGGGACCATGGGCCACCAACGTGGTCCAAATCGAAAAATTTCAAAGTTCTAAAATTTGAAAAAAGACCTTATAAGGGTAAATTTTATGCAAAAAATCGATTTTTAACGGTTTTAGACCGTGAAAACCACTCCTTGATCCTGAAAAATCGATTTTTTCGTAGTGGCCCACCATTTTGCGTTACCCGGGGTGCTCCAGGGAGGTAAAAATCGATTTTTCAGGGTCAGAAAGTTGTTTTCACGGTCTAAAACCGTTAAAAATCGATTTTTTGCATAAAATTTACCCCTATAAGAAAAATTTTGGAAATTTGAAATTTTTCGATTTTGGACCACGTTGGTGGCCCACCTTATCTTGACCAGCTCCCAACTTTTTAGTATAAACAATATTCTCAATACGAAGTAATTCTTTCAAAAGCAAACATTGAACTTAACTAATAATTACTTGAGATTGAGGTCATGGGTTGTAAATATTGGAAATGGAAATTTTATGGTCTGTTTGAGTATTCAAGCTATGCCCAAATCTCCGTGAAGTTAATACAAACTTTCACTTTTATTATCTGATCATTCATTACTACTTGATTATATGGGTTTTATTTTTGATTTTGAAGGATTTTATGTTAGCAATGAAATTAGTTTGGCTATTTCTTTTGGTCCTGGTATTTTGTGATGAATCTGTGGATTTGAGCATCTGGAATCATGTCTTGAAAATGGAGCATGTAATCGCTTCAGTGGAACATTATGGTCGTCAACTGCATGTATGGAAAGAAGAAAAAGAAGGTTATAATAGGTATAAAAATTAATGGCACAAAGTTTTTGATATTTTACTAGTGTTCATTTCCGTTCCGAAAATCCCGGGATTTTTGGAATCCAGTTTCGAAAAAATGTCTTAAAATTTACCCCTTCCCGTCTATGAACGATCATCCTAAACTCTTAATGCCATCCCGAGTTGGGAAAATTTACACTCCTAAAAATGTTTTGTAATTTTGCTATCTTTTTTAACCACAAAAACCAATATCTTCTGAAACATTTTTGGCTTAAAAACAAGCATTACAAAAAAATTTTAGCAACTGCTGCGCTGTTTTTGCATATAATATGAAAAGAGATCAAAACTAAACCTTTTTTAAATGAAAAATTGTTTTTTAAAGAATTTTAAGAAATCTCGAAAATCCCGAGAATCAATCCTGTCCCGGATCCTGAAAATCACGTCATAGTGCATCCTGAAAAATTCCGTCCCGGCCAAAAAGTCGATCCCGAACCCATGATCAAAATCTACATTTTATCTATTTGTCCTCCGCAATTTGTTGGGCAACTATTTTTTAGATTTTATGTTACTCCACTTTGTGAACTTATAAACAGCTCAATTCACTGCATACAAAATAAATATGCGGATGATGAGCGCTATATTTATCGCTTCTCTGTACGGTTATGGGACAAGCAAGTAGGCTTAAAAGTTAAAAATGTGTTACAACAACAAAGAATTGATGCGATATCAGACAATATTCTACCTTTACCCATGACTATGGTAGTTTTTATAAAATTAATTAGTTATATGCCATTTACCTAGGTGAGACTAAATATGGACAAATGGATAACAAAAAGAGTCCATGCCCATAATGGCTGGCGTTCGAATCAGAATCAGCCGAGCACGTTAAATTTTGAATTGTTTATAAAGGATAAATGGCTTTGTCAAAGATTGGTAAGAGATTCAAACAAAAATGCTGCTTGTGCTGCCCCTCTCCCTCTACCCCTGATATGTGTTATTTGACTCTATAAATTTGCGCATCCCCTAAACCTGACACCTAGAAGGATAAAAAACAATTTCCGTAGAACCATTTTTTAAAAATCCAAAAATGTCAAATTTAGGTCAAAGATTCCATAAAAGATCCAGGAGAATTTTTGGCCAACTTTAAACTCGAACTTGAGTTTACCATCATTTCCGGTCAAACTGAATCTCGTAACTTGAACATTACTGGCAGCATGCTTAGAAAATCTAATTTCTTCGATTATTTGTCAAGTGAAGTAAATGCGTATGGCAATATTTACCTAACTTCTACTGATTGCAACAAATTGGCTAAAAATATTTATCAACAAGTCGCTGTAGATGACATAATGACATCAGGATATATTCCATCCGAACAAGAGAATCAGATTATTCAAGAATTGTTGGGTGTTATTAGTGAGCAACAGGTACAGGAAAAAAGTTACACCCACTATCTCGATGTGTATATTAGGCTCGAGGGGTGAGGCGGCGGATGACACGATTTAGAACTATCCTTATCAGATATCCAGATCACAGTTGCACAATCCCAGTAAAAGTTTACGGGGGGGGGGTAGGTCATCGGACTCAGGCCCCGGGAGATCCCCTTCCAAAAAAGGTCGCCAAACTGCGAAGGGGGGGGGGTCATAAAAACAAAAATTTTGGACCGGGGTCTGTGCAACTATGATTTGGATATCTGATAAGGATAGTTCTAAATCGTGCCATCCACCACCTCACCCCTTCCTTGAGTTTGGTTAGAATTCTTGCCACCATCAAGAAATTGTGACTGTCTCCCATTCCCCAAGGATACGCCTGCATCCATCTTACATTAAAAATTTTATTTAGGTCGAAAGCACACGTTTAAGCAAGCTTGAATGGAACTCTGTGTTTTGGGACGACATTTTTACTCGTCCTGACATCCAAACCGAATATTTGAATGAAGTTTTCACATACAACCAGTCATGCAATTGCTTCAATTTTCATTCGAATAAGGAACGAGAATTTTATGACAAAATTTCTTATCAATATGCAAATAAGATATCAAAATCTTCTGGTGATGGTGGTACTTTTGGAATCGGAACTTTTCGTAGGTTCATATATGTATTTTTCTCTACCCCATCAGTTCTCTACCCTAACAAAAAATGCTTTCCCTACATTCATTGGGTATACTGGATCTCAAGAACTCTGTAGGCAGCAGAGTAGGGTCGACTTTTTCCTAATTTTTTACAAGAGAAAAATTTAGCACTCGGCACTACCAAATCCAATGATCGCACTGATGAAGCTACTAAACATTTTGCAAATGATGCTTTCACTTACTATCTTACCACAATCTCCAAAGATGAATTAGTCAAATCTTTAGAAGAAAACCACATTAACTCCAGATGGAACGGGCAAAAGTTTGAGCAAAAACCCATAACACTACATAGAGTTAACATTCAAAAGTTATCTTCGCGTGGTCAACTTTTATACAAAAGAGTGGTTTTGAGAAAACTAGCGACTACCTCAAAAATTGAAATTTTACCGGAGCCGCCTCTAAATAACCATTCCCAAGAATTTTCTAAGTTAAAGCATTCGGAAGATTTGTTCAACAAAAGATTGACAAACTTAGAAAGATTGTTTCGAAATTTAGAAGAAAAATTGGGCGATGGCATAACTTCGAATAATCAAAAGATTAAAAAGCTCCGTACCACCATTGAAAATTTAGAAAAGGATCTTCAAAGTCAAATACAAAAAGTTAGTGAAAGTCTTGAAAACACCCGAAATGATCTCCAAAAACAAATCAACAACAAATTCAACCACCTCCAAAATCAAATCGATGAAGTTTCAAGGCTTAGAAAAGAAACCTATAATGAGTTTATAAATGTTGTTTATATCCAGATGAAACCAAAAATTGAATGGTTAGATTACCATGTGAAACTAAGCGAGTGTAAACGGTTATGGGAAGGTGGTGAAGCTATGACGAGGTGGATTGATAAATGGCGTGAGATGGGCTGTGGAAAGCATTGTGCCTACTTTTCTTCATATCGGACAGAAAAATGTGAATAATTTTTTTTGTATTTTTGAATGCTTTTTGATTTGTATCTGTTTGAATTTTTAAAAATCATAAATATTAAACTTTCATTCTTTTGTCCATCAGTCCATATTTATGTTCTTTTTGCAAGAAAAATGGAAATTTAAAGCGAAACAAAGTAAATCGCTTCATAACCGAGAAAATCGCTTCATTTTGGTTAGTCGTATGAGATTTTATGTTTGCCGAAAAGTTGCTTTTCTTGTAATATATTGTCTTTTGACCTAATTCTTTTTTTAAACATAGAGAATTTGATTTTCTACGTTTAAAAAAAATAAGAATTAGGTCAAAAGACAACATTTTACTCGAGAAAATGCAATTTTTCAGCAACATAAAATATCGAAAGTACACTATTTATGGAGCCACTCCATTCTAATAATTCATACTAATAATAGAATTCTAATAATTCTAATAATAGAAACACAATTAGATAACCAGAAAAAGTGATTCCAAATAAATCATCCATAAAAGATTAGGCAAATGTTTTTAAAAATCAATAAGTAGCAAATTTTTATGTGATAAGTTAATGCTATCTAATTTTTATACTAAAAGTATTAATTCTAGTTCTATTATTTTTAATACAGGGTGGGCCAAAAAAAACCGGCTTTTATGCAAATTTTACCGAAAATTTTTTTCGAAATTTTTTTTTGCCAAAACAGCCTATATAGGCCTAAAATCATGCGAAAAATCGATTGCGCGCATTCCCGAAGCGTG
>JAQGCP010000539.1:0-16204 GCA_034699885.1 Acrobeloides thornei | reverse complement strand
TTGATCACCCTGTACATACCTTATAATAACACATAAAGAACCACACCTTGAAAAAATCGCACATCTCCAGAGAGATTGGTCCCACAATTTTGGAGCATGTCCTTTCTTGTCTCTCAAACCTTTGCTTTCATGGATAAAAACGTTTGATAAAAATGGCGCCATTTTTCTGAGGAAAAATCGTACTTTCAGGGGTCTAAATTCGACTCGCCTCGACTTAAAAAACTGTTTAGGTCAGAAAACACTTTCTGATCGTTTTTGCCACAGGTTGCGAAGATTCGATTTTCGACTTCCGATGGCCGGAAGGCCTGGAGAGTCCCTCGGGGTCGAAAATCGAATTTTCATAACTTATGCCCAAAACGATCAGAAAGTGTTTTTCGATCCAGAAACAGTTTTTTAAGTCGATTTAAAGTCGAGACAAGCAAAATAAATCATTAAACAAAACAGTGAACAAAAAGGAAACAAGATGTTTTGTATTTGGGCGTTCAAGTCATTCTTAAAGGAGCGGTCTCATTTACCTCGGGGACTCCACTTAAGGGCAAATTTTCAAATCTTTGGTTTTTTCTGGTCATTTTCTACGAGCGACCACAGTTTCTGACATTATTTTTTGTGGCGAGTTTCGCAAGAACAATATAAGTTTGTCCTCAAGAAACCATAGAAAAATTGAAAAAACAACATTTTGTCTTTAAACAACATTTTTGTTATTTAAGGACAAAATGTTGTTTTTTTAATTTTTCTATGGTTTCTTGAGAACAGACTTATATTGTCCTTGCGAAATTCGGACTCACCACAAAAAATGGCATCAGAAACTGTGGTCACTCGTAGAAAATGACCAGAAAAAAAGACAAGAATGCCCCAAAATGGCCAAAATTGGTCATTTTTGCATAAATTTTTTCTAAGTAATAAAGTGAAGAATCAAAGCATCATTAATTTTTAAAGACGTCCCAACATGCGAGGAATCTTGCTATACCAAATTTATTAGCAATACATTTTCCTATAAAAATTTAGCCGCCCTCAAATGTACATACCTTATAATAACACATAAAGAACCACATCTTGAAAAATTGCACATCTCCAGAGAGATTCCTCTCATAATTCTTTTAATGCTAACACTCCTACACTAGATCTCTCAAATAACACCATTTTGGAAAAAATCCAAGTGAGGACCACGAATGCACTTTAGCCCATGAGGGTACCCTCTTATGATTTTGGTAAAATTCGAAAATATTCAAATTTGACACACTATTTTTGTGAGGACCGCCCCCACTGATCCCAAATTGCCCCACCGTTCATACAGGTCTGGTTACGCCACTGCATATATTTCGATATTCAATTAAACCAAGATTTTTTATCATCATGCATCTTACATAATGATTTATGAGCAATAAACTTCCGATGTCATGAGTACACAAAAATACTCGTTTCAATTACCGCAGAACTATACATCATAAGTCTTAGAAAAATGGAACCAAAGTTTTTACTTTCTTTATAAATTTAAGTATTTGAACTTCCCTTTTTTAAAAATCAATATGAAAAATCTTTTTTTGTTTATCATAATTTATGAAATATTTCAAATAGGTAACTTTATTGTTTTGTTGCATTCTTAATTTTTTTTAGTGAGATGTAGTGATGAACAAAGGAAATATCTCATCAGTGTCGCGTGTCAGAGGAATCCGTCATTGGTAATTTGTAAAACCAAAGATAGTCAACTTCGAGAGAGAGGTAATCTGGACTAAATTTATTCCAAATTAAGATTGTAGATTTTGTTGAAAGAACCAGTAATAATACGGGTAAGGATCAAAGTTCTATAGATCGCACAGGGCGTTTTGATACGGGCAAACAAAGTGATGAATCGGTAAATTTGAAGCAAGCATCATTGTACATTAAACAAATTTTAGCTCAACACTGAAATAAAAATTAAGCAACTTCGAGAGCTATGTCAAAAATTTTATCCTCTTGCAGCAAGGGTATACACAAAGAGGAAAAAGTTTTTATCCTATTTTTTAGCACTGTACTAAAGACAGCTTACAAAACGAATATGTTGCTAAATGTGCTACATATTTTAGAGATTGCCAAAGATTTTTGATACAAGGAGATCCTTTAGCTGCAATTGGTGAATCCTTCTCGTCGGGTGTAAGTCATATTTATGCATTTAACATATTTATCCAATTATGTAGAGCGACCTAAATTTCGAGAGATCCAGCACTTCGAGGGATCAATCACATCCCGGTCGTCTATCTTTTTAGACTTGCATGTATGGGGAGAATAAAGTCTGTTATGGAAAAATTGATTATCTGGACGGTTCAGATTTTCCAGGGAAAATAAAACATATTTTTTATGAGATTACTTGCGGAGTATATCCCACGCTTTAAAATCGTCTAAAAAACGCTTTTGGAAAAATGTATACACATTTTCTACTTTAGGTAGGTATAGTTCCATGGATGTTCGAAGTCAAAGGTGTCCCCTACTACCCCATAAATGAAGAAGGTGCATTCGGTGCCGGTTATAATTTAAATGTGCCTTTTGGAGCTTGGGGTGGTGGATATAACCAAAACCTTGGTGTTCGGTAATGCCGCAAGATAGCAATGTTTAATGATGAAAGTTTAGAGACTACTGGTCCCAATCTCTTCAAGCAGGTGGTGATTGGGTCAATGGGCGATATGGTTACAGAACTGGATGGTCAGTGCCACTAGTTCAAAGTTTAGGTGTTGAAGGAGGTGGAGGTACAGATGTTAACGTTCCGTTACAGCCAGATAAAATCGGAACAGTTGATGTTGACAACCATTATGGGGTATGTTTGTATAAAAAAAGAACTCGGCCTTCTGGCGATATATAGCCTTAAGACGAACAAAAGTGGTTTAAAGCATGTTTACATTTTTGAATTTCCACCAACTTTTTTCAGCGTGAATTCTGAATAGAAAACTGTATCACATCTTAAATTTAGGTCGGTGGATACTACAAGCATAATCAACACACCGGTGTAGACTGGCGTAATGGTGAAGTAACTAGCCAATTTGGAGTTGGTGTGCCTATGGCAGGAGTTGGTGTGAATACGGGTGTAGGTGTTTCGTTCCCTGGTGTAGATCAATGGCTTAACGCTGGATAAACATATATTATTTTTAACAGAATAAAAATATCATTAATGTCAAACAATTTGAACCAGGAACGTAGCGGGAATTCACAAATTTTTTGCAAAGACAAGATACCACAAGAAAAAAATTATTCATTTTTTCGATTTCGGGGAAGGCATTTTTACATAAGGGTCCTCTTATGCTTTTTTTACATTTTTATCCAAAATTCGATATAAAAAAAACATAAAGACTTCCTTTATGTGATTTTTCACAAAAAAATTCGAAAACTGATTGCTTTTTAAACAGAAAATGCTTAAAAAATGACGATTTTTGGCAAAAACATAAGGTACCATTAGGAAAAATTATTCATTTTCTCGATTTCAGAGGAGACAATCGTCCGAGTTGTCCCTCGCTATGTGCCTGATTTGAACAACCATAAATATTAATTTTCAAACAAATATATACAAAATATAAGACTATAAAACAACTAATTTTGAAGTTTTGGCTTGCGCTTCCTTTTGGTCGATGATTCATTTTCGACTTCGTTAAGAACTTTTTGGGCCATCTAAATTTATACAAAATGAAATATTAACTGATACAATCACTCCAATTGATATAGCTATGATCAACAAGGCATCTGGCCTCTCATCAAAATCGAAAAATAATAATGATAAAAATGAAGTTTGTGCTTATTTTTCATACTGTTACCTTCTATGACATTTAGTCGATAAACAATAGCTCACCTTTGCTCTCAAACGCAACTCTTTCCCTCTGAGCAAATTCTCCCTCAATCTATCTTCATCATCCAACCCGTTTTGTTTGACATACTCGCTTAACTGAAGCATAATATCTTTGGATTCTTTCTCTCTGGCTTTAGCTTCAAATTTTTTCTTTAAAAAATAATTTTATAATATAGGGCATCAAAGTTTAAACCTACAAAGTGGTAGTCAAAGATATATTCTAAAAGCCTCTTTGATTCGACTTTACGCTTGCTTTTGACTTCTTTTCTCTTTCGTTTGAGTTTCTTGCGAAGGAATGCTTCTTGTTTGATCTTTTCAATCTAGAAATAGTTTGTTAAAACATAAAAAGTATTACAGATTTGGGTCCAGAGGGACCATGCCCCCCGAAAATTAAAAAATCCTAATGTTCCCTATGTTTTTGAAATGTTTCGCTATAGCTTAAATTTTTCTAAAGTATAACAGTTTTAACTAACCTTTTGACGCCTCTTCTCTTCCCTTAAAATCCTCCTAGCAATTTTCTGCTGCTCTTTTTGGCGTTTCTCAGAATTGTCTTCCTTGGTGGGCTTAGAATCCTCCTTTTTCTGCTTCACTTCCATTTGGTATTGAATACACGAACGTTTCAAACTTCGCAATAGAATTTTTTTATCGGTTAAATGCTTTGTTCGATCAAAATCAACCTTAAAAATACAAAAAATTTACATTAGAAAATAAAAATATACTTTAAGTGAGGCTTCTTGCAACTTCCCATTTGGCATTTTTCTAATCAATTGCTTTCCATGCAAAGTATTCATCGCATTCACAAATCCTTTGTATTCCGTATACTGAACATAAGCTTCAAAAAATGGTTCCTAAAAATTTCAAAATTTTAACTTGAAATGAAGAAATCAGGCTCTAGGAAAAGTAACAAAGGAAAACTGACAAGAGACCATCCATAAATTACGTTTGCAAACGGCTAAAATTCGCATAATTTTCGAGTTCACGTAAAACCGTAAAAGTGGAAAATTTTCAAACAATCTATTGATAAACCCATATTAAAAGTAAATATTAATATTTTTTTATCAATAGATTTTTTGAAAACTCGACACTTTGACGGTTCAACCTTAACTCGAAAATTATGCGAATTTCAGCCGTTTGCAAATGTAATTTATGGATGGGCACAATGGACGATTTTCTCCACTTTCCAATGGTCAATTTAAAAAAAATTCCTTCAAATTCACCATGTTGAAAAACCCATGGAATAAAAAATCAGATGATTTGGAAAATTTTTACGAAAATTCAAGATTTTTTATCCAAAGGGAGACCAAGCAAAAAAAAATCGAATTTTCAAAAAGGTTCTCTAAATAGGCTGATTTTTTGTATACAGGGATTTTTCAACATGAGATGCTCGAATTTGAAGAAATTTTTTTATTTCAACTACTGGAAAGTGGAGAAAATCGATCGTTGTCACTTTTCCTAGAGTCAGAAATCAAACATACACTGCCAAGTGTCCACCATGACATTCGTAGGCCTGAGATTTCTTGTTCCATTTGTTTCCTATAAAGATCGGATTGTGGAATATCAATTTTTCGGATTTCACCATATTCACTCATAATTTCTTCCATTGTGTCTTCGAGATTATAACTTTTCTTGGGCTAAAGTAGTGGCTCTTTGCGGCGATTGATTCACGTTTGCATATATGGCATATGTTCATTGGTTTAAGAACAAATCATAAGACACGGCCGAGTAAAGTGTACAAAAAGTGAGACACAAAAAAAACCCAACGAAAAGTTTTTGGTCCATTTTATAATGTGTTTGGGTATCTCAACTTTTTTGTAGTTTACTCGGCCGTGAAGAGGACCTAATGGTGGATCCATTATGATTCGGCTATAAATCGGTCTTCGACCGGAAATAGAAAATCGCTAAGTTTTTAAACTCCGTAACAGTAGCGTATCCAGAAAAAAATTTCGCATGAGGTCCAAAAAATAAGGGTCCCCCTTTATCAGCGTCAAAACTTTGATTTAGATTGGGGAGAGGGGAAGTTTTGGAAAAATCATCATTTTCTTAAATAATTTAAAAAATTTTTCATTATTCTCCAAAAATGAAAAACTTTTCAGGTTATGGGGGAAAGGAAGGTTCTTCTCTCATAGTTACAACATTGTTCCTCATAATTTTTTTACAAATTTCGACAAAATCGCATTGGTCCCTCCTTACCTTGTTTTTCGAAATTTTTTGTTGAATTCTTGAAGTTTTCGCCAAAAAACAGCGCCATAGGCGCGAAATGCTTTTGGAAAGGATATTTTTATACTGAAAATGCTCAGAAAAACACGATTTTTTAACGAAAAAATTTGGACATTTTTGTGAAAAATCATATGCGAGACAATTAGGTTTTTGAAAAAAATTTTGGACAAAAACATAAGGGAAGACCATTAGGGAAAATTTTTCGGTTTTCGGAGGAGTGTCGGGTCCTCTCTAATGGATACGTTACTGCTCCGTATATAATTGTATGTAAAATTTATGCAATTTTACATTTTGCTTTGACCTTATATTATTTAAAACAATTTTATACTAAAATGTTAAAATTGATTTTTGATCTAAAAAGATAAGTTTAATAAAAAGCCAACCTGAAACCAATCATGAGGCAAACCACCAATATAAACAGTGTCCGGTCTTTCTCCAGGAACTCTTTCATCCATATCCTCTGCTTCGCGGAAAAACTTATCCCATTCCGCCCGAGTTGGAAAATCACTAGTCCCTTCTTCAACTGACAATTTCAATTGTTCCGTAAAGCCTAACGCTCGAAATTGACAGTCATGAAGAAGTTCGACTGCCTAAATGTTTTTGGATAAGCGCAAATAAAGGAAATTGAGAATATAAAAATCAAAGTAAAAAATGATACCCGTTTAAGATCCTGATCATTCTTAAGTGATGATATAAATTCGACTTCTTCTAACGTGCTCTGAGAAACTTTGATGTTTATAAGCTAAAAATATGTAGAGAAACTCTTAAAAACAAATTAAATAAAAAATTTAAACCCTGTTAAAACCGTTTATGCTCCAAAAATTAGGGTACTACTGAAACCCTTATAGGGATAATTT
The DNA here is from genome assembly GCA_034699885.1 of Acrobeloides thornei. Taxonomy (NCBI): domain Eukaryota; kingdom Metazoa; phylum Nematoda; class Chromadorea; order Rhabditida; family Cephalobidae; genus Acrobeloides; species Acrobeloides thornei. Next base: position 9,322 of record JAQGCP010000539.1, on the reverse strand, counting down.
TTCTTTAAATCGGTTGAAAACAGCTCGAAAAAGATGAAAAACCACCCCAAAAATGGGACCGACTTGTTTTTCGCCATTTTTGGAGTACCCAGGCCTTAGGCTTTAAAGCGGTCCCGTGTCATTTTGAGGTGTGGGGTAAATTCTACCCTTACATAAATTTATTATTTTTTTATGTTAAAAAATGGTAAAAATCTAATGGAGCGGTTAAAATTCTCATGGGACGGTCAAACTCTAATGAAACGGTTAAAATTTTATGGGACGGTTAAAAAATGATGAGACGGCTAAACTGAAATTGAGCCAAAAAAGGACCTGATATGTATCAGTTTTAGAACTCAAAAATAGACCCTTTTATGATTTTTAAGCTTTTTATAAAGTTTTAAAAATTATAGGATCAAACTCCTACAATAAAGCCATAAAACTTACCTCAATAGGACTAGCCAATTTTTTTATCTTTTCCTTCAAATCCCAATTCGAGATCGATTGGCCAACTTGCGCTTGACGAAGCCTCGGTAAAATGACCCTAATTTTGATGCTATAAATAGGCTTTAAATAAACATCCATAGCAGTATAAAAGGGTATTAAGCCTATACTAGTTGACGCCTCATCCTCTAGTTCTAAATTCTTTGGCGTTATTGTCATCTTATTGTCGATTTCTTTTTCAGAATTCTCTTGAATTAGTTCATCCTCTTTCTTTTCTTCGCCTTCATTTTCCCCTTTATCCCATCTAGTCAAAATTCGAGGAAGCAGCATAGTTGTACTATCTGGCGGAGGCTGCTTTTCCTTTTGATGGCGAACGAAACATTTAGCGACATACATTTTAAAATTCCAGGCTTGTTTTACCCAATTTAACACACATTCACCTAAAATAGGAAATTTTGATAGACAAAATTATACTTTTTTTTCAAATATCTATACATAATGTTTTTCTCCAACATATGACCGGTAAAATAAAAGAGAAAGTAAGGGAAAAGCTTGAAAATTTTCCTTGAGGAAACGCAAAGTTTCTATTTACTTTGAATTTAAAAAATTGTTTGATTTTTTACCAATTAATATTCAGGAAAAATTTTCGGGTGGGGCGAGAGGAAAAATTATAGGGGTACCATCATAGGATTTTTTGACATTTCAGGAGTTGTACAAAACATAAGGGGATACCATTATGATTTTTTCAGTCATTGATACGTCATTGCTTTTTATTGTGTGCAATCAAAATTAATTGATGGTTGCATGAAAAACGTTTTACAAATATTAAGTAATCGTTTTAATATTCATTAAAATCAAATATAATACAATAAAACCGGAAATCTGTTAGTTTTGTATTACAATAGGGAGTGATTAAAAAATTGAGATTTTTGCGCGAGTTGTTCAAAAATTTTCAAGTTTTAATATTTACATCAAAATAACTCTATACAGGGGGCGGCAAAAGTCCTGACCTAGGCGGCAAAAATCCTGACATTGTAAAAACGCTGAAAAGGTGTTTTTTCGTCCAGAATTGTCGAGAAAACACGTTTTTGAAATGTCAGGACTTTTGCCGCCTAGGCCAGGATTTTTGCCGCTCCCTGTATATGGTTTTTCTATGTGAGAAATCGATTGCAATATAATAAAAAGTTGGTCGCTCAACATTTCGGAAAAGTTCCCGTATGAAAAATTGAAAATTAACATTTCGGAAGTGAACTAGAAATGTTTGATTATTCTTGTAGTCAAAATCAAAAAATTCCTTCAGATTCGATTTCCCCATATCGAAAATCCCCGGATACAAAAAATCATCCAATTTGGAATTTTTTGAAATTCGATCTTTTACCTCAGAGGGATCAAAGGGTAAAAAAATCGAATTTTCAAAAAAATTACCTAATCGGCTGATTTTTGTATCGGGAGAGGGGGGTTCGATACGAGGAACTCGATTCTGAAGTAATTTTTTGATTTTGACCACAGGAATAATCAAACATTCTGCTTCATTGTTAGAGCGTGCACCGTCTCTTTAATTGGGTCCGCAAGTTCGATCATGCTAGGGCAAAAATTTTGATGTTCAAATTTTCAACACCTGGAGCAAAAAATTTATAGTGTATAGTGCCAATTTTTGCTCCATGCTTTGAAAAATAAAAATTTTTGCTCTAGCGGGATCGAAACTGCGGGCCAAACGTTGCTTAACTTGCCAGATCGGATGGGCAGCCACTAGGCTATGGAGTGCCCACTTTTTTGTACGACGCTCGAGAAACGGAGTATAACTTGTTTACAAAAATTATCGTGATTTATAACGGAGAAACTTTTTTTCGATTTTGGAAATTTGTTTTAACAAGGATTGTTCACTAGGTGCAACACCCCTATGATAAAACCACTTCTATCCTTATGGGACCTCTGTTTGGAGGAGGAAGTTTCCTCTTGTTCTCCATAATTACGTCGCTGGTTATGAATCATTTGAAATTTTAACTCTTTTAAAGACTTTTCTTGTAGTAATTATCCAAAATTTATTTTTTGTGCCTTAATTTCTGAAACAGATATGGTAAAAGATCGTCTGGAAGAATTTCAAGTATATATTTATTGCAATTTCATTGTTCAACATTTAAGAAAAAAGCAAAGCTAACTAATAGTGATCAAGATGGCAAAGAAAGAAAACTGCTTCGCAATCAATCTTTTCCTTCTGAAAGCACAGAATTTTTAAGTGAAGAACATTGGGAAGATGTTGAAAGTGTATGTCTTTCTTAAATTAGGGTTGGATCCGGACTGTTAACCGAAGCTGGAACGATTTGGACAAACTTAACCGTTCTAGAAAATCCGATTAATAAAACCGGTTCAGTCAATCGTCGATTGGGCTGCGCACTAAACGTCTCGAATAGGTGGTTCGAGACGTTGAAACTTTTCGTTTAGCGTCTCGAACAATTCGAGACGTTTAGCGTCTCGACCCACCTGCTCGAGACGTTTAATGCACAGCCTTAGTCCGGTTTAAGCACTGGATAAAATGGGCATAGACTCGAATGAAATGTTGATTACATTATAAAAGAAATATATCAGAAAACATTCGATAGAAACCGTTTTATTAGAACCAAGAGCGAAATTTTTTCGGAAACGACCATTTTTAAGCTAAATATGCTCAGAAAATTACGATTTTTGAAAAAATGCAAAATTTTGGTCATTTTTTTAATTTAAAAAAAATCATAATGGGGAACCATTAGAATTTTTGAACAAATTTTGAAAAAAAAACATAGCGAGGGGGGCAATTGCCCCCCTCGCTATGTGCCTGATACTTGGGTTTGAATGTAAGATTTGTATTATCTGATAAAAAAATAATAATATATTTTGTCGCTTCTGGTAAATTGCGTCGAGAACACAAATATGCTACCGATTTTTTATTGGTTTCGTTTCATTTGTATCGTTTTATTCGATTGTTTCATTCATATCGTTCCATCCTCTTCGTTTCATTCGAGTCTATGCCATAAAATGACATTTTAAGACATTGATTTTTGAACTTTACATATTCGGTTAATCATTCCAATGTTTTAATTTTATTGAACCAGGCTATATTGCATTAAAATACGACCCACGATTTATCAAACATTAGAAATTGAAAGAATGATGAAACGAGCGAACTTTGTTTTGCATTTTTGCAGTGGCATAACTAGAGGACCATTCCCTTAGCGACTTTGGGCATATTCAGCACTGCTCCTCCCCGAAATTGAAACAAATTTTCTCTAATGTAAGGGAGACCCTTATGATTTTTCGATTTTTTTGCCCCCTCCCCCGAAATTGACCCCTTACTATGGGTCTAGAGTGAGCCGGAGTAGTCCCCCACCCATTCTGACCGAAGACCGGAAAAATCCCTAATATTGTTGAGAATTTCCAGTGAAAAAAGTTTCATTCATACGAAAGATTTTGTTTAGTTTTTGGAACACATTAACAATTTGCATTCCAAAATGGCCGAAATGGGTGAAGATTTGAAGGGTATGCGAGAAATTCATGCTGAGATATTGCAATCACCATTTGCCAAGCCAGGTAAATAATTTTTCTGTTTATAAAATCTTTTTAGCATTGAGTCAAAATCTTAATTCCAAAGTTGAATCATTTAAATCTCATTCACACAATGTCAACAATGTAATAAAAGGTTTTATTATTCTCCTAATAAAATCTTATAAATCATTTTTTAAGCATTGAATCGTGATATAGACAAGTTAGATGAACTCAATGAAACAAATTTTAGAATAATGAAAAACCAGGTAAGGATTCTCTCGAGTACTGTGACTGATACTTTTTAGATGATGGCTACAAATCGCAAATTTCATAACTTGATGGTAGAGTTTAATACTGAACAAGTCAAGTACCGTGATAAATCGCAGCAAAGGATTCGAGCATGTCTTAAAATTTGTAAGTTTATCATTCAAAATTTGGAATTTATTATAGTTTAGCTTTTGATTTTTGTGCTTTAAGAGAGAACAAAGTTGTAAGTTTAAGTAGAGTGTGTGATTTGTATATAATATTGTGACTGCGAATATTAAGTGTTATAATTAGAGACTTTCATGAGAACAAAACAAATCTCTTGTCAAGAAAAAAATAGCTTGTCAAGAAAAATGATTCCAATCTCCGCGAATAAAATTCGCATAAAGTGTCATTTATACGTGTGATTTAACAGTTATTTGGCAGTCGTAAAGAAAAAAACTTTTCTCTTCAACTTTATAAATTTTGTGCCATTACTCAATCGAAAATTTAACATTTTGCGCACATTTTAAAAGAAGAATTAAATTTCAAGCATTTTCCTGTCGTTTGGCAAAAACGATTTTTTTCGTGATTTACTAAAATTCTTTTTCAAACTATCTTGATTCAAAAAAATTGAGTATTGAAACGATTTATCAAGCGTTATAAAATTTAAAATGTTTTATTGTCTTATTAAATCAAGGTGTTGACTCAAAGTTCATGGTTTTTGTTGATTTTCTAATTTTCCACGTAGCATTTTGGCTAACTACCAAAATAAAAAATATTATTGCAACGCATGCTTAAAAATGCTGCAATACATGCTTTAAAAAATTATTTTGTGTTAGATCGAACTTTTCCAAATCTCATAAAAGTTTCTAGTTATAATTGAAATCAATAATATGATAGTTTTATTTTAGCTGGTGTCGAAATGGATGATGATGCGATTGAAAAGGCTATTGAAAATGGTCGTATTTATGATACGGTCTCGGTAGATTTTTATTTTAGTTTCTTTAAAACCAACCGTTTAGATATTGTTGGCAGAACGGGATAAGAAAGCTATTTTTGAAGATGTAAAATCTCGGCATGAAGATATTTTGAAGCTTGAAGCAAGTATTAGAGAACTTCATGAAATTTTTCAAGATATGAGCATGCTAGTCGAAAGCCAGGTTTTCTCTTCGTTTAAACCTATAATTTAACTTTTTAAAGGGAGAACTTTTGAATAATATTGAAAATAACGTCAATGCTGCCACGGATTATGCAAATAGAGCTTTTCGGAATGTCGTACAAGCCAAAGAAGCTAGGAATAGAAATATCAAGGTAGACTTTAAAATTTTAAGAGACGCTTTATTGAACACTCGAACCTAGTGTTAAACGCTTCGAGATGACTTCAAGTTGAATTTATATGTGAGATTAACTCATGGAAAAATTTTTAAAAGTCATTTTAAGTCAATCTAGTGTACCTAAAAAATTCCAAAACTTGTCCGAAGCTCAAAAACCCGAGTTTACGTTGATTTTTTTAAACTTTCTAACCTGTCTAAAACACCCTAGGTAATTTTTTGGCCAAAATTTCTTTTTGGTAGATGTATTTCAACGCGGATAACATTTCTAGCGTGGCTTCGAAAAAATCCGAGAACTTTAATTTTTGAGCCATTTTTACATAGTTGGAGGGATTCGGTCCTCTTTAGGACCACAATTGTAACAAGAATCACATGCATATACTGAACCAAGGAAAAGTTTTCACAGCTCGTGAATGCGAAATTTGGATTCCTCGCATAAAAATATCCCTAGAGGATCATTTCTCGAAAAAAATTTTTTTGGGGTAACCAAAGTGGAATAATACTAAATTTTGGCCGAAAAAATTATCTAAGGTGTTTTACTTGTTAGAAAATTCAAAAAATCAACATAAACTCGAGTTTCTGAGCTTCGGACAAGTTTTTGAATTTTTTTAGGTACATCGAATTGACTCAAAATGACTTTAAAAAAATTTATCATGCGTTAATCTCACTAAATAAATTCATTTTGGAGTACTCTCGAACCGTTTAACACTAATCCCTCCCAGGTTCGAGTGTTCAAGAAAGCGCCTCTTAATACTTAACCTTCATTTTTAGTTAAAAATTTTTGCGGCTATATGTACTATTATTCTTATAATTGTTTTATTTTTTGTTGGTACCGCAGTGTTCTGCTTCTATCTACCGTTCGTTTGTAGGTAATTCTCGATATACAATGAACGAATGCCTTCTTTATCTACAGGATGGGCCAAATGAATCTGGACACCCCATTTCTACATAGAACCATCGTCAATTTAAAACTGTTTATTATGAACGATAGCTCATTGAATTCTTGAGGTTATGCCGAGCAACTTTGTAGAACATCCCTTTTGATGAAAACCTTTGCGTTCGTATGAAACCTATTGTTTCATTAATTGAGTTAATGTACAAGGTGGACTTAAATAACCCGACCCCCTCAAATTTCATAAGGATTTTCTTCATAACAGAAATTTTTTCACATAAAGTGATGTTCTATAAAGTGTTCGACGTTTTTTCAAGAACAACTTTGTAGAATATCACTTTTTGTGAAAAAAATTTCTGTTATAAAGAAAATCCTTATGACTTTTAATGAGAGGGTCGGGTTATTTAAGTCCAGCCTGTACATTAATTTAATTAATGAAACAATAGGTTTCATAGGGACATAAAGGTTTTCATAAAAAGTGATGCAAAGTTGTTCGGCGTAATCTCAGAAGTTCAATGAGCTATCATTCATAACAAACAGTTTTAAATTGACGATAATTCTATGTAGAAATGGTTGAACAGGTTCATTTGGCCCATCCTGTATTGTTTACATATCTGCTTTATCTCTTTACATATCAATCATTAATCTTACTTCGTTGATGCCTTATTTTATTTGTACCTCATAAAAGTATTTATTAAAATTCGTTATTCTTTTGAGTAATACCTGATTTATCAAAGCAGATTTTTTTAAATTTGTTCACCCATCCAATATGTTGTTTTTGCTGTCTATATGGACCAGGGCTACCAGATGAAATTTTAAAAGTTAAGTTTGTTAAAACCAAATTTAAGCAATTTCTTAAATTTCCTTTAAATTACTAAGTTTTTAGTGTAAAATTTAAGTAAATTTACTTAAATTTAATTAAATCTAACACCCCTGGTGTGGACATCAGTTTGGGAGCAAATGTTCAAAAATTATTGACATCGCGACAAAAATAAGGGGACATCCAACCAAAGTTTGGGTATGTTGAAAAAAATTTAGGCACAGTAAAGCGTCTATACATCCATAGTAAATCTGTGACGTTAATTCTCATATTGAAAGGCCTTTTCATGTTCATATTTATTTTTTTAGGTTAATTTGTGTCTTAAAATGTCTAATCCTACTACTATCATCATGCAATGTCTGTCTGTTTGTGCAGATCTCGGGAACGCGTGATTTAAATCCAGACGCTTAAACTAATTTAGTGGGGACGATGAGAGAAGATCAACATCAGTTTTATGTGGTACCCCGTCAAAAAATTTCACTCCTCATAAGATGAATAATTAAACATTAAAATTGTTTTCAAAAATGTAATAATTTTTGCATTGTTATAGCGTTGTGGCCGTTAGGAATCACGAAGTGTCACTCAGGGTTAATTACTCTCGGAGAAACCGCGAGCGCCGAAGGCGCTCGGCCCCCAGTACTAATAAAAAATTAAATTTAAACTTTCTTTATATCCAAAAGGAATTTACCATTACTTTTTATCTCGTTGTAATAAATTTATACGTTTTTAAAGTTAAATTTTCAAAATGATTGATTGTCATTGCCATTTGGCGGATGATGATTTTGATGCTGATATTGATGAAGTTGTTTCTCGAGCTAAAGAAGCCAATGTTAAAGCTGTAATAGTTTGTGCTGAATTTTCTTCACAATTTCAAAAGATTTTGGATCTTAGTAAAAAGTATCCGGGTTTTTGCAAGCCTGCATTGGGGATTCATCCTGTTCAGGTAAGTCAATTTTTTTATACCTTTGGTTTATATGATCACGGTAAACATTAAATTTGTAGAAAATGAATATTTCTGTTTCCTGGGATGATTTTGAAGGAGTTGAATATGCATTGCGAAAGCATTCTCATGAAATTTGTGCCATTGGCGAGGTATATTTCATTACTTTGGGTTATTCCAAAAGTTTTACGACTTCACTCTAACTTTTTTTAAAGTAATAAATTTTTTTTTGAAAAAATATAAATTTTATTTCTTTTTAAAGTGAAGTCCAAGAACTTTAAAACAACCTAATAGCCAAAATTTTAGGTGGGGTTGGATTTCACTCCACGATATTTGAAAAAGGATAATGATAAGCAAATACAGCGAGACATTCTTCAAAAGCAGATCGAATTGTCTAAGGAATTGGATTTACCATTGTAAGTATAGGATGTAAACTGATGATTTTGTGTTTCCATTGAATAGTACAAATCATAAGTCATTATTTACATCTTATGGGGCTTAGGAAATTCATACATCCGTTCTTTAGAAATGTCCACTCACGATCAGCAGGAAGACCTGTTATTGATTTTCTAATTGAGAATAGTGCCCAAAAAGTGCTTCTTCATGCTTTCAGTGGCAATGTAAAAAATGCTGAACCGGGTATTAAAGCGGGTTATTACTTTTCGATTCCACCATCTTTTTCGATTAAGCCGACTGAGGTATGATCTTGAAATAAGGTCAAAATTATACATGATGATAACTGTACTAATTTTTCAGAAAACTCCACTAATAAAAGCAATCCCCATAGATCAAATTTGCCTCGAAACCGATTCGCCCGTGCTTGGACCAGTAAGAACTGAACGGAATGAGCCCAAAAATATTGGAATCAGCGCGAAATTTATTGCCGATGTCAAAGGAATTTCAATTGAAGAAGTTATTCATATAACTACTCAAAATGCATTGCGATTGTTCAAGTGACTTACTTTTTTGATATTGTAGTAAAAGTTTTTTATGAATATGTTGTAGCCGATTTAGGATTTCACCTGATCCTGAGTCAGCTAGCCGATTTAGGATATTCAAAATTCGCTAACCGATTTAGGATCATCGATCTTGATTCTAAATCCCCGGCTATTCTTCTAGGCTTAGGCCTAGGAGAATAGTCGGGAATTTAGAAT
>JAQGCP010000538.1:0-16206 GCA_034699885.1 Acrobeloides thornei | reverse complement strand
TATCAATCTGAAAAGAATTTCGCCACGAGCAATCGCAAGCGATTCTTGCCCATTCATACTCCAGATGCAGCAGAGACTTCTTTTAATAACCCTTCCAACAAATCATAAATGCTTATAGTGTTTTTCATGGCAAGTTTTACAACAAAGTGTCAGCAAAGTAGCGCATGAGCAAGTGTCGCAAAAAAACCATCTTGAATGGGGAGTGTTCGATCCCCGCCGGATCTAAATTTAGTGAATCATGAAGAGACCAAAATAGAGATATGCAAAAAATTTCATGGAATTTGGACAACTTTAAATTTGAAGCGAGATTCGAACCTATAAACTGCAAACCTGTCACTTTAGCCACTCGACCATGGGTCAACCCCATAATATGGTACTCGTTTTGAAGCGCTCGGCGAGCTGAGTCGATTGGCGGCATTTTTTTAAAATTTTGATCCAACGAGGATCTAAGTCTCCGTTCAAGATGGCTTTTGCGCCACTTGCACCTGCGCTACGTAGCCACTTTTTGTAAAACTGGGAAAATTTTGTTGAAAAATCGTAATTTGTATAAATGTATATAAATTTTTAAAATACCTTTAAAACTTATTATTTATTTAAAAAACTTGGTTAGAAAATGCAATATATTGGCCCTTACAGCAGTTAGTTCGGCTTCCATCCTCGATCAGTAACAATGATCCCTAAGTAAGACTGCAACTTCAAGAAGAGCTCCTGGGATCCCCCTTTATCTGGATGGCATATGAGAAGCTTTTTCTTGTAAGCGTCACGGACCTCTTCATCGGTAGCTTTATGATGGACACCAAGAAAATCATAAGCCTTATCGAGGGCTTCACTTTTGGCTAGATCAAAAATTGCTCCGGTCAATATGCTCGTCAAACTCTCTCCTGTAAGTGATCCAATAAAGCCTCCAATCAATGCCCCGGCTCCCATTCCAATTGGTCCACCAACGGACCCAATAGTCGCCCCAATTCCAGCACCTAACATTCCTGCCGACAGACCTCCCACCGAATTGGTCACATTTGCAGCGCATCTTTTCCCAGTGATCTCACCATTACGCCATCTGTAGATATTGGTACCGATTTCATATAAGAGATAGGCTGCAGACAGAACGTATGGCAGCGCTTTAGACAGCCTCGTGGCAATACCCGAGGTTCTGACGAGTTGGCCAACATATGAGACTACAGCACCACCAGGCATATGTTGAGCAGACTGGACTAGGCAGCTGATGATCTCTCCTTGGGTGGTTGAGGGGATATGTTTCCAGAGAAAGGTCAGACCAATCGTAGCGATTATGGTATCTTTACTCTTGAGAATGTCCAAGGGTCCACATTTGTTCGGCGAATCCATGTGTTTGGCCAATTCTAGGTTCATTTGGACAAATTTTTTTTCCAAGTCAGGATCTTTGCTGTTCTGCTTGATGAGGTCATCGGTATATGCTAGCAGTTCCTAAAAAGGTTGTTGATCAGAAAGTGACTTGTTCAACCGTAGACCACAAAATCGACTTTTTCGACCCAAAGCCTCAAATCGACTTTTGATCCTAGACAAAAAATGGCAACCCTGCACACCAAGGAGTTCAAAAAGTAACCTCAGGAGCTCAAAAAGGCACCCTCGGGGGCTCAAAAGACACCCACTAGAGGGCTTAAAAAGACACCCCCTAGGGGGCTCAAAAAGACACCCATTAGGGGGCTCAAAGGGGCATTATATGGGCACAAATAGGCCCCCTCGGAGCTCGAAAAAGCACTCTATGCAGCTTACTTGCTTACGATCCAAAAGCGAAACTAGCATATTCCAGACCCCTGAGCTATCCCGTCCTTTACATCTTTCTTCTTCTAGAGCCAAAAATGTAAGAAGGACCACCAAGCCTTTGGTATCGTTCTTGTATAGTTCGCACAGAGTAGTCACTACACGCTCATGATTTTTTCCAGACATTTTTCTGAAAAATAAAAAATTAGGCCTGTTATAATGGTGCATCAACATAATATTTTTTCCAAAAAATCGTAAAATGGCCCCTAGCTGCGAGAAAAAAATAGCCTAAAAAATATACATCTCCGGCTTCAGAGAGTCTATATAAAAAAGAAATTTCTTCGGAAAAATGTAAAACACAAAAGACCGGTTTTTTAGGGGTGAGCCTATCAATATGTGGAATGTATATTTATTAAATGCACCGAACTCGAAATGGTCATCTTGCGAGAGAGCAGTGCATTACAAATAAAACATTTAGTAAGCGACTAATAGAGAGAAAAAATCGGTCATGTGATGTTTCGAAACTTGATATTTCGAAACGATTATAGAGTTTAAAAAAATAAGGAAAGTTGATGTTTCGAAACTTTTTTAGATACAGTCGAATCTCTATTAAAACCCAAAAAACTCGTTCAGATTTGGAGTTTCCATGGCCGATTCTTCAAGAAAATGTGGTTAACCCATCAAAAATGTCAACAAAATGACCGAGATCATAAAAAATTGAGATTTCCTATGAATTTTTATTTTACTTTGCAAAAAACTTTGGCTCCAAGCGGGATTCGAACCCGCGAACTTTGTGACTAATAAAGTTTCGAAGCATCAACGCGGTTTAGAAATGTTAAAAAATGTCAAGTTTCGAAACATCAATCAACCAAAAATACACGTAAAATCGATGGTATTGAGCTTCGGACAAGGTTTTGAATTTTTGGGTATGCGGGTTTTAAATAAAAATGACTTTAAAAAACTTTCCCATGCATTAATCTCACTTTATAAATTCAACTTGGAGTGCGCTCGAACTGTTTAAGAAATCCTTTGAAAACTCAAGAACCTGTCTCTTAAACAATAATTTTAGGCATTTTTTCAGAAGAAATGTTAAAAATATGATTTAAAATTCGAATTCAGCGCAAAAAATTAGCCTAGATTCAGGTAAATAGAGAAAAATAACGTTTTTAAAAAATGACTGCTAGTCAAAATCAAAATTTTTGATTTTGACTTGCAAGTCATAATTTTGACTTGCTTGCATAGCCATACTTTAACTTTGACTTTCTAACTTTGACATTTGACTGCCATGCATAGTCACATGTCAATTTTTTGACTTGTAAGTCAATGACTTTGACTTGTGTGCGTAGCCTTAGCCTTACTTAGTTAAATAAAATGTATTTTTGAAGTGTTTACATATTTATGCAACGGTCTAAAAACCTTTTCATAAAGTCGAAAAATTGCGTGGTTTTTTCTGGAAGGTGGTTTTCGGAAATCGGAAGGACAGTCGCCCTTGCACCTATGAAATCCGAAAAATTAATTTTTCTAACGAAAATTTGAAACCTTTATACTTAATTTAATAATGAGAACAAACAAAACACATTGGCATAGCATAAAAATATTGACTGTACAACAAATTTTTCTTTTGCCTATGTGCAAAATGGTAAACAAACGACAAAAAAATCATTTTCAGGCAACTAACATTTATAACAATGATTTAAAGTTTCGATTCAAGATCTGCTTCTTTGGCTTCGGTTCTTGCATCTTTTATGGCGAATTATCCTTCGGAGCTTCTGGAATATGGCTACTAATTTCTGGAGTTGCAGGTCCATAAATGTCTTTCTCGGGCGAGCTCTTCGTTGGCGACGGCGATCGGCTGGCGCTTTGCTTCGTAGTCGATGGTGTTCGAGTGTTACTACGAGAGCGTGCCATACGGGTTGGAATTTGCAAATCTTCTTTAGTCAACGACGATTCTGAAAGGACATTTATAGATTTGAGTGAGATTGCCCATCTTTTAGCCCTACCCCTGTCAATTCAAATACAGTAAACTCTTCGGGCCACCCTAGAGGGGCCCGATTATCCGATGTTTTGTTAAAAACTATACAGTAACTAAGAGAAAATGCTAATGGAAAATATAACTCCCGTTAAGTGGGCCCCTGGATAAAATTTTTGTAAAATTAAAATTTTTCGTTTTTGGGGAGATTTACTCATCAATTTATCGAGACCCAAAAAAGATAGACTGACTTCGCGATTGCTCCATTGGTGAAGGCGAGCGTCGTGGACTGCAATTATCTGTCAAGCTAGAACGTGTGGAACTTTGAGTATCCTCAGTACGCACTGGACTTTGAGAAATGTCCTTATTAAATGGTGATTCTAAAAATGAGTAGACATTCATAGAACCTTAACATCCTACCGTGTCCTTTTTCTATAGAACGACTACGGGATCTTTTTTGCTTCTTCTTGAGCGGAGATGATGGAGAATAGGATCGACAGCGAGCTGGACTCTTTGAAACACTTCTCGCTGTATGCTCACTTCGATTAGATGAACTCGTACTAGACTCGCTGGATCCCGAAGAATGGCTACGCGATCGACTTGGCGAACGTGAAACTGACTTGGTGCGATAGCGTCTAGCATGCTTCTTTTCTGGCGTCTCGGAGCGTTCTCGTCTCTTGGTCTTCTTTGGCGTCTCAGAGCGATCTCGCCTCTTGCGTCTTTCTGGCGTTTCATTATAATCTCGTCTCTTGTGCTTTTCGGGCGTCTCAGAACGATGGCGACGTGCGGGACTACGGCTATATGAACGACTACGACTGCATCTATGTCGACGATATCGGCGGTCACGACTTCGACTGCGAGAACGATGACGCGTGTAACTACTATGGTAGTCATTGAGCCTTCTCGAGCGATTTCCAGCAATTTCAACAGTGATTCTTTAAAAGTAATAATTTAAGATTCGAATAACTAAAAGACAAAGCTGTTTTTGCCCCTGCGCAAAAATTAAGTTACACAAAGCCTTACCTGCGACCAATAAAATAGATACCATTCAGTTCTTTACATGCATCTTCGGCATCACGACGGTCATCAAATTCTACGAAACCAAAACCCTTTTTTAAGTCGATGTCCACAATTTTTCCATAAGGTCGGAACAAATGTTTGACATCTCTTTCATCAGCTCTGTAATGAATTCCACCAATATAAACAACAGTTCGCGTCATTTTCTAAAAATTAGGATATATTATTCAGACTTTCCGACTAAAATAAAGGAGAGAATGAGTTAAAGAAAGAGTGATAGGAGAAAGCAAATGCGAATATCAGAGAGAAAAGAAAGATAAATCTACTTTTATGGAGAAAAAACCGCCTGTTAGAACGGTTGTTTCGAAGTTAAAATATACTATGGGGTTAAAGTTTCCGACATGGTGACCAAAAGTTTCAGAATTTTGGCCGAAGTTTCAGAAACATGATCTTCGCAACTTTTTATTGAGAGGTAACGAGATTTCAGCTCAGGGTTTCAAAAACCCCACAAAACGCGCAGCCCTATGAAATATGTCTATCGTAACTGAAACTTTATGCCACCATGTTGGAAAAGGCTAAATTGAATGTTTAAAAATCATTTTCCTAGGGTACTTTATGCGAGGAATCGACTGTGCGCATTTTCGAAGCATGAAAACGGTTCCAGGACCCTGATCATACGATTTTCGCTTCGATACACTCAAGCCCTCCATGAATCAGGTCATGGAAGCGTTTTCATGCATCGAAAATGCGCGCAATAGAACAAAGGGTTGTTTTTATCAACTTTCTTTTTTTAAATTGATATTCGTTGTAAATTTGATAAAAAGGTAGTTTTTTTCGATTTTCTTTCCTAAAAAAATGAAAAAATTTGTAAACTCGATAGAAAAGTGCAAAGTGAACCAAAAAATGCACTAAAAACTGTAAAGTGCAAACTTTTCATTTTGTGCAACAGGCCCCAGATCATCATGAGTGGGGAAACCATATCAAAAAAAAAATTTTAGCGCACTTGTTTTAGTCGACGATCTCAGTGCGATGAAGTTTTTGTTAAAAACCTTATATGTAAGAAAAAGCGGTTCTTCCGAGTTATCTCCCCCATTTTTTAAAGTTTTTTTCTTGCAATTTATAAACGTCGTTGTTATTGGATGTGAAACCGGTTTTTGTTGAATGTGATGTCGGAAGAACAAAATTAACTTCAGAATCAAATGGGGATAGAGAGACAGAATCAAAGTGGGGGAGACAACCCGGAAGAACCCAACAATTTTCCCCTTATGTTTTTGTCCAAAATTTTTGAAAAAAACATAGAGGAACCAAGGCAATTTTTTGCCCGATTTTGATTCCCGACGAAAAACTTTCCCAATTTCGGAAATTTCCCGTCCGATTATGATTCCCGTTTCCGATTGCTATCTTTCCCGTTCCCACCAACCAGTACCATAGGCAGGGGTATCACTCTCTCACTCTCCTTTTCACTCTCTTTCTTCTATCACTCTTTCCTTTACTCATTCCCTCCTTATGTTAGTCGGAAAAGTCTGAATAATATATTTTTATTACCCCCTAAAATTCATTGAAAAAAAAGAGAAAATCCAAAATTATCCCCCCTAAAATGGAGAAAAATCCAAAATTATCCCTCCCTAAATTTTTCTGCCTACAGCACTGCTGCCAACCCTAGTCAAAACTAAGTAATTATCTTAGAAATCAGTCAATATCGCATCCCTACAAATGACCCAACGCTATGACTCTGCATATGAAGTTGGAGCTGCTCCTTTTGGTAAAAATTTTATATATGCGTTATATTCAATAAAGCGCTTCTCATTAAGCTTTCATATTGTTCGTGAAAATGAGGCGAAAATTAAAAACATGCATGATAATAACCGTACACAAGATCTGAAAAGAAAATAAATGGCGGCTTTCCAAAACAACACATGATGGCATTAAGCATATAATTCATACTAGTGTTATCATTGATAGAAGTTTTTCAATATTGATATTGATAATATTTTAAGGTTTGATCAAAATTGATTTAATAATTTTTTGAAACTTAGAAAAGATTGATATTGATTTGACCAAAAAATCGCATATTAGCCATTTTTAAAAGAGTTTTAGTCTAAAAATCGTCAAAATGGCTATTTTTGCCCCCAAAATGCCGTTTTTTGTCCTTTCTTGCCAAAAAATCACATTTTTGAGTAAAAAATAGCCAATTTTTTAACGATTTCTGGTCCAAAAAAGTTTTGATATTGATATAAATTGTCCAAAATGATTTGATTTATTTTACCCTCAAAAATTTTTTAATATTGATATCAATATAAAATCAAAAATAACATAAAATTGATGTCAATGACAACACTAGTTCATATGGGCAAGCGGGCAGGGAGGGAGCCGGGTGAGGAGATCCTTGACGACCAAAAAAAGGTTGCCAAGTGAAAAATTGTTTAGAATCCAGAAAAACCGCTCCGCAGGCGAAATTTTTTTGGTAAATGCGCGTTTTTAAGCTAAAAATGCTGAGGAAAAATGGTTAAAAATTGCTGAGTGGGATCTCCTCATCAAATGATTTTCCTCATCGGCTGGCCTTCGACCGACCGGCCGATGAGGAAGAGTGGGTTGAAGGAGGGGGCTCCCATCCCCTTGCCTCAGTATGATTTACCGTATTTTCCTCTAATAGACGCCCCCTTCCAATCGAAGCCCCCTCTATGGGACCAATCGAAACATAGAAGCCCTCATGTTTGACCCCCTATTTTTATTAAATTTTAGATGACCGCCCCACCGATCCCAAATTCTGACATATCTGGCTACGCCACTGTTTTCGGGTCTCAAAAAATCACAAAAATCCACTTTTTTCTTGATCGAAAAATAGTGGCCCTTCCTCCAGTTGCGGCCCCTTTCAGAGACCAATCGAAAAAGAAGCCCATGGGCTTCTATTAGAGGAAATACAGTAGTTTGATAATATTTACACTTTTTTGATGAAATTTTCATATAAACATTAGTTCTTCAAGCTTTTGAATAAGGAAGGAGCCTTATGATTTTTCGTTCCAACTCCATGGGAGAGGTTTATCTCATATCTCCAAGTACACACGTACAAGGAGTGATGGTTAAAGTTTTTGCCCAAAATCAGAAAGATGGAGGTTTCGAGTTTCAGCGGTCATTTTGCAGTCGGGTCTGATTTTTTGAAACATATATAATTTTAGTTTATCAGTTTTTTTATAGCACACCATGTATTATTTCGAAGTTCCGTGTGCTTCAGATGAAGATCAATTAGAAGCAACTCCAGTCAAGTGCATAACATCAGATAACCAAGAAATTTTTGTTGAAATAGGAATTTTGCGAGTATCCAAAATGTTGAATGATTTACTTGGTGTCCGACCAGATCCTGAAGAAGTTGAAATTCCTTTATCCGAAGTTAAAGCCCAAACTTTCAATATGGTCATAGAATGGTGTAAAAATCATAAAGGTAAGCACATACAGTCGACTCTCTCTCTAACAAGGGAACCGCAAAGCCTGCCACAAAAATTTTTCATCGAAACCAATCGTAAACGATAGGGGCAGATCAAAACGGTATAATATGTCAGAAGTTTGGTCTCATAGACCGTTTTCATAGAGAGAAAAAATAAAGCTATGATGTAAAAAAATCGATGCAGCCGGGATTCGAACTAGAGTCGTTTAATTACAAAGACTGAAACACATCCACTGCACCGGCTTATCCAGGGTGGCGGCTTGGCGAGAGTCGACTGTAAGACTCCTTTTAATCTTATATTCAAGATTAAAAAAATCTTTTAAGCTGCATTCAACACAATTTTTTAAGGTGCCCCCGACCCAATAATCAAACACGATCCTGTCACTCGCCAACGCGAGTGGATAACTATGACCGAATGGGAAGAAGCTTTCTTTCGACGTTATCTCCCCCATCTATGGGATTTAGCCATGGCCGCCAACTATTTGAACATTTCAAGCCTTTATTATTGTACGTGCCAAAAAATCGCAGAACAAATTAAAGGAAAATCTCCGGAACAAATACGAGAAATGTTTGGCATCGAAGATGATTTAACTGATAAAGAGAAGAGGCAAATTCGGCGACGAAATATGAGGAATATGTTAGCTGGATATAGATGAATTTTGTATTTTTATCTTTAATTTCACTTATTTTTTTAATTTGTAAAGGTTAGTAAGCTAACA
This sequence comes from Acrobeloides thornei, assembly GCA_034699885.1. NCBI lineage: Eukaryota > Metazoa > Nematoda > Chromadorea > Rhabditida > Cephalobidae > Acrobeloides > Acrobeloides thornei. The sequence continues at coordinate 7,319 of JAQGCP010000538.1, read as the reverse complement.
TGATTCGAATAACACCAAAATTGATATTATTTGATGTACGATCTTTTGATCTCAATAAATAAAGTTTCTAATCGGAGATGTTTGTGTTTATTGATAGAAATTTTATATTTTAAAAATTGATAAATAATAAGCAATCAATGGTTATACTCAACATAAGCTTAAAAACTTTCATATCTAAACAATATAAAAAATAAACAATCCTTGAAAAGAGGAAGGTTCATACAGGTCTCATAAGAGGGTAGGTCACCTTTTATAGTGTGTTATGACCAGTAGCGTATCCAGGATTTTGATTTTTTCGATTTTGGGTAGGGGCGAAACCCCAAAAACCTCATTTTTTCAAAGAAATTTTTCATTTTGTTAAGAAAATTTTCGGTTTCGTAGGGGTGGGACCGCCCACACCTCCCCTACATACGACCCATCTCAGTTTTTAGTCTTCCGATTAAAAATTTTCATTTTGGACATTTATTGTTCACTTGTTCAAAATTGAATCCTAGAAATGTACTATGATGAAGTTCCTTGTGCATCAACTGAAGACCAATTAGAAGCTACTCAAATTCGTTGTGTAACATCGGATAAACAAGAAATTCCTGTAGAAATAGGAGTGTTGCGAGTATCAAAATTACTAAATGAAGCCCTTGGCGATAGTCCAAATCCAAAGACAACTATTCCACTACCAAACATTAATGCTCAAACGTTTCAAGCAGTTGTAGAATGGTGTAAGAATCATAAAGGTAGGCTAGTTGTGGAAGATAGTCTGTTTTCTATAATTACTAAAGTAAAACTGACTCCATCCATGATGGATTCAATTTTTATGCCATATAACTTATTTTTTAGGTGCTCCGGAGCCAAAAGTTGAAACAGATCCCATAACCAGAGAACGAAAATGGTTCAAAATGACTGACTGGGAAGATGACTTCTTCAACCGTTATACTTCGATTCGTTGGGATTTAGCAATGGCTGCAAACTATTTGAATATTTCTAGTCTTTATTATTATACTTGTCAGAAGTTAGCCGAACTGATGAAAGGGAAGAATCCAGATGAAATACGCGACATGTTTGGAATTGAAGATGATTTAACCGAAGAAGAAAAGCAAGAAATACGAAGGTCTAATCAATTGCGCAATCCACAACAATAAATTTTCGTATGCTAATTTTAAATTGTGTACAAATGCTTTCGGTTGTATTTATTATGATAAATGCCGTTTTTAGGATGTTATATGCCTTAAAGCCCCTTAAAACATATGCCATTTTGGGAACTCTCAAAGTGAAATGTTCGAGCGACATTTTTTCCACTTTTTTTTGTTCATTACTCATCAAAATAAAGGGATTGGTATCGAGTTTTTGAAAATCCGAGTTTATACCATATTCTATACCTTAACCAAATAGGGAAAAGCCAGTGATGTATCTAGGGGGTTAATATACAACTCGAAAATACACAACTCGAAAATATACAACTCGAACCATTTCATAGTGCCATGCAGGAACTCGAAAATATACAACTCGAACCACTAAGTTTGCATAACACGAAACCGTTGATGAAAGGTGTCGGGAATGCTGGAATCCAACTGGATTGCGAACGTAAACGAAGTTTTACGAAATTTTCGTAAAATTCTGAAATTTTGCAGGTGGTTCGAGTTGTGTATTTTCAATTTCCCACCCAATGGTTCGAGTTGTGTATTTTCTAGTTATGTATTTTCGAGTTTTCACAAAATGTCTGAATTTTTTACTCGGAGGATTTCTGCAAAAAATTCGTATTCGAGGCGATTCCACGGTTTTCCCGTTGGTTTCCTGCAACTTTCATCAACAGTTTCTTATTATGGTTCGAGTTGTGTATTTTCGAGTTCCCACCCGATGGTTCGAGTTGTGTATTTTCGAGTTATATATTAACCATCTAGGGGCGGTCGCCCATCTCCCTAAAAACTAAAATTTCCTCCTAAAACAATTGAAAATGGAAAAATTTCATTAAAAACAATTTATCACAAAAGTAAACACTAGAGATAAACAAATCATTATAAAAGAAAAGGAACCATATTCAATTATACAATGAAATCTCGATTTAGCGCCCTTTTTTCGGAGGCGCTAAATCGAGGTTTCACTGTATTTATTATTAAAAAAACAATTAAAATAACAAAAAACAATCTAATAATTCTTAGACTTTGCATAAAGGATCGATTTTTCTGGAGATTCCAGCATAAAGATAATCAAACTGTTCTTGCTTGATGAACCAATCAAATCTTTTACGGCTTTATCCAAAACTGGATAGGGAACAGATGAAGAATCACAATCTCGTTCAAGTAAACAAAGGCGGTGTTCCATAATATTGGGCTTCACTGCATCTACGTATTCTTGGATCGTATTGAAATTAGCTGAGTTCAATAAATGGCATCTGAATATTGATTGTAATATTGAAAAATTAGAGGTTGAGAGCTCTATCTAATACTGTACTCGATAAAATTCCATTAGATAAGCTCATAGCTGCTGTCCATAACTTAATAATTTGTGTTCAAACATACTTACATTTTCTCTTCATTCACAAATTGTTCAGGATTCTTAAAAGCAGCCAAAATGGTTTTTGTTCCTTTTTTAGAATATTCGGCAACATAATCAGTAATGACTGAAGACTTGAATTGCTCAACCGTAACAGCTTCTCTAAAAACTTGGAAATTTTAACAGATCGGGGATAATCGGAAACGAAAAAAAGTTTATGATTTCCGACTAAAATTAAAGATTTTTGCACGAAATTCTCAAAAACGTCATCTGTTGCCTCCAAATAATTATAAATAAACTTCGATTTGGCGGATTTTCCGTATAGAATGTGTACTTTTCTATGTTTGTAAAAAATTAAATTATTGCACTAATTTTGAGCAGCAAATTTCTAGTACCTATTTTATGTACTAAAACCTGACCTCCATTCCAAAAACTCCTCATTTTCATCAATTATATGCGCCGGCTCATCTCTTTTTTTCTTCTCAATATCACTAACATGGCATCTGACACAAATCTCAGGCGTCAAATTCGCACATTTACAACCCTTCGCTATACAATTAGTTCCAATCTTTGTATCACAACGAGCACAAAACTTCGGCACAATCGGACTCGTTTTGATCAGCTCTTCTGTTACTTCAGCTATTTCTTTAGATTCCAATTTAGCATCTGTGTCCGTGGCTTGAACAGCATCCGAACTTCGAGTTGTATTAGCAGCCTTAATTATTTCCAAAGTAGGCGAGAACGCTTTACTTTTTTCCTTTACCTTCTCTTTCGGAAGGCCCAAAGTTGGTATAAGATTCAAGTAACGAGTACAATAATCTGGGACAACTTTCTCTGCTTGATTCCATCGTTGAAAATTCCAACCAGAGCATATTTTACCAAAATGTATACTAAAAGAGATAAAATTCTCTCAAAATAAAAAAATTTAAGAACCCATTCTTAAATTTCAGCTGTAATAATTCTAAGGTCGCTAAAGCATCTTCCACTGAACAATGGCCAATTGTTTCATCTTGAATTTCTTTCCTGAGGAAAACTTGAGCTAGCGTTTTCAAACTGGTTCGAGAACGAGTTTTGCCTTTGAGATCATATAGAGCTCCAACATCAATGATATACCTAAAAAAAGATTTTTGAAGTTCAAATAATTTTTAAACCCAAAATTAGATATTAGAAAATCAATTTTGAAGTTTAAATTGTTAAAAAATCAATCCTACTACTATAAACGAGTAATGTGCATTGTGCGTGCTATCTCAGAAACGTTTGATTTAAACCCACAATGCTCAAACTAATATTGAAGAGGAATATGAAGACGATTGATACAAGATTCCTCAAAATATGAGAAATTTTTTTCGATTTTTACCCCTTGTGGACCCAGGGGTAAAAATCGAGTTTTCGAAAAGTTCTACAAATCGCCTGATTTTTGTACTCGGGGTTTTTCGAGATCGGAAATCAGAAAGAATTTTTTGATTTTGACCGCAGGAAGAGCTCAAATCCGCAAATTTTCAAGTTAAAATTTTGAAATTTCTATTATTCCTTAAACTTAAACTCAAAATTTCATAAAATCTATTTTATTTGCTAGAAAATAATACATTTTTTGAGCTCAACTGAAACTTGAAATAAGATCAAATTTTAGATTTAAAAAATCGGTCAAAATCAATAGAAGCTCAAAATCTAATGATTTTTTAGCTAGAGGAAAAAACTTACGGATGTGACATCCGCATTGCCCTTAAATCAAACTCCAATGAATGACCGCATAAAATAGCATCATCTGGTAAAATCAAACTAATGGCTTTCTGAATGTCTTCCAAAGTAATGTTGACATCTTTCATGACTTCTGGAGTAATCCCACTATATACTGTTAAATAATCGGTTATTTCGTTCGAAGGCTTGACTAGAGAATCCATAACTATCTTCCCATTTTCATCCATCTAAACAAAACAATTTATCAATGCAAAATCTATTTTGGAAAGTACTAATCTCTTCAGGAAACTCTTGTACCCCTTTCACATTACCGTATGGGAAGGTAATTTTCTTTCTCAATTTTATCAAAAATGTAAAAATACTTTCAAAAATAGATATATAGTCGGTGATGAGAGGAACCGTTTTCCCCATTGAATATTTATGATTTCGGTGGCGGCCTCGGACCCCCAAGTAGCTACAGACCTGCCCCACAAGGTAGCCTCTTATCGAGATACTCTAACACTGGAAAATGTTCGCTGGGACCGGATCCAGGATGGAATCTTATCGAGGGTCGACGGTATTGCTTTCAGTCCAATGGCGTAACTAAGGGAGGAAAGGGTTGGTTTTCCTCCAAACCTGGATATTTGTTTTCACATTTTTTCTTAACTTTTGAGTTAAGTCTCAAAAAAATCTGAGTTTGTCAGACCTTGTAGTTCCCTTGTAAGCCTGGTCGCACTTGCCCAAAAATGTACGTACCATTGAAATTCTTGTCAATTCAGCATCACCACATTTAGTCATACACATTTCACAATCCAACGTAAAAATAGGAGACTTTTCTGTCACTTTTCGGTATTTTTGCTTTGTTGGTATAATCTTAATCCTGGGATCTTCAAGACCTTGATTTGGAAAAGGGTGCTGCAAAGAGATCATTTCTTGAAGAGAAAGCAGCAACTTGAGTCGGATATTCGCATCCAAGTGGAAAAGAAGAGGATCTGTTTTGCCCTAAAAATGGTTTATGCTATATAGTGCACGAGCATGCACAAAATAAAAATATGGAAACAAAGGCCTAGTTTTTAATCTAAACTACGCGATTCATGTTCAGCCGCGCAGTTTACCTAACGGTTGGACTTCAACCGCGCGGTTTAAAATAAAAAGAAAACCGCGTTTTTAAAATCCAAACACTGATTCGGATTAAATACTAAGTCAAAGTCGATTTTTGATGGTCATCATCTCATTCCTACCTCAAGTTTTGCCTTAATTTCCAAACCCAACGACCTTCGAACATTCGTTACATCACGCCAAAATTCATCGCGATTAGATACAGACAGATCCAGCTTAGTCCAGTCTTTATTAAAGAAATTGTTGATATACTTGAAGGATTCATAGCTATTGTCCTAAAAAAAGCAACTTTTAAGACGTTGAACAGAAGAAAAGCTTACAACATAGTCCTGATTACAATTGACGCGAAAAAACACGGTTTGGAGAAAACCTTTCCAGTTCTTAAAAATAGTCCATGAAGGTTTCTCTACCGGAGACCCAATTAGACAATAGTGAAGCAAGTTGGCTAGCTCTAAAATCTTTTAGATAATAAAAAATGGCTTTAAGTTGTATGGGGGTTTTGGACTCACTGAATCGATTTAGAGAGAAAATTTTGGTGTGAAATAAAAAATTTTTCATTTTTCCCTTGGGGGAAGGGGGTCCCTAAGGGACAAAATTCGAATAGTCAAACGTATCTTTTTGTCCGGCAGTGTGTAAAAAACAACTGACCAATATTGCCAGGCAATCTTCCATTGAGTCGTTCAAGACGAAATTCAATACCAGTTTTGGCGTCTTTCTGTTGTTTTGGCTCTTTTTCTTTGCTCTTTTTATTAGGACAAGCATCGTCGACATAGCAAGACTCTTCTGAAGCGCCAGCTTCTTCCGTATCAATGAGCATTTTCAACGCGTGCTTTCGACGATTTATTGTATTTGACATTATTCTGCTCAAAAAAGCCAAAATTATTTTGAACAATTTCATGCACTTCTGGAAAGATTCCTCGCTCAAAATTACCCGGGTATACCCCTATAGGGGTTATTTTTCAACAATTTCAAGTGGCTCCTCGGATTAGCCACAATTATCAACCAGAAAGAAATTCATTTTTTTATTGAAGTTATGTTTTGGTATTAACAATAATGGTATATTAAGTAAACGCAAAAATTTTAAAGCTTTATTTACAAATCAATAAATTAGCAATAAATACCTTCGCAAAATATCAAACTTCGAGAATAAAATTTTAAAATGAGCAAAATTAAAGATCAATGTAAAGTGAGATAGAACTAGAATTAAAAAAATATTTTGAAGAAAGACTAAAGAAAAACAAATAAACAAATTTATACAAGGAAAAAGAGATCACATTTTTGATATTCGTTTTGATAAGTTTACGGAGTAATTCCGAATTTCGATGCATGCTTTTTGAGTTCCTATAAAATTTAATGTTGAGAGTGAACGCTAGCCGTCGTGACATGCGTTGTGACGTCACAACGAGTGTAAAAACTCATGTCACAACGATTTTACACTGATGTCACAACGATATCACAATGGCTAGCGTCGTGCATAGTGCAATGTCACAACAGCTAGCGTCGTGACATGAGTTGTGACGTCACAACGCGTGCCACGACGGCTAGCGCCGAAAAATGCATGTCACGACGGCTAGCGTTCACCCTGATTGAACAAAATAAAACTCACTTCAATTAATGCTGATAGTTTAATAGCTGGGCCTAATTTGAGATCTAAATGTTTTCGACAATCTTCGAATGATAGTAACATAAGCGCTTCACCATCCACATCCTACAAATCATTACCAGTTTCACAAAACTAGCATACCTCTTCTAATAGCTTATCTGCGATGCCAACACTCTCAGTTTGACGAATCCATTCAGCTAATTCAGCAGCGGACCATTTATATGGATTTGATGTAATAAGTGGATGATTGGGAGATACACTTGGCGTAGTTTGAAGCGGAGAACGTCTTTTCTAAACTATTGGACATTATTTAATTACTTACAACGGACAACGAACATTACCCAACTATTATTTCCTTTGCGGAAAAATCGATTTTTGCATCAATTTTTTAAATTTTCATAAAATGAGCATTGTAGCAATTTTTTATAGCTAA
>JAQGCP010000537.1:0-16210 GCA_034699885.1 Acrobeloides thornei | reverse complement strand
TAAATCAACATTTGTCATTATTTTTTGCCAAACAATTCGAATGTACTATCAGCATATTGACAAGAACTATACGAACTGGGCTGTATTAGATTAAAAGCTCGAACGAATCCGTTGATAAAGCCTTGATCTTCTAACCATCTTAATACTTCTGGCTCATATTTAGACTTAAATGTATCCGGATCTCGAACTAAAACTGTAACTGGATATTTCACCCAATTACTAACAACTGCATATTCATATTGCTTGTTACCAAATGGATCTGTTCCTTCCGGTCCGAGCTTATATATCCAAACTAAAATGTAATTGTGATATATGTAATCTTATTCAATAATAAATTTCTTTCATGTGATATTTATAAGCCACTTACATGGTTGTGCATCGGCATTCTCGCTTGTATGCAGCTGTAACATTGCATCTTTATTTCCACCACGGAATGCATATCCAATGGCATATCTGACTTGCCCAAATTCACTTCCCTCTCGGTAAATTTTCAGTGCTGTGAAAGTTGCTGTCTTGTCGTTTTGAGTTAATCCTCCATCTAAAAGAATTTATTTAACTTTTTAAAAATATATCTTACAATGATGTACAACACAGCGCTGCTCAGTAGCTCTTGGACTATTGATTCCTTCAAACCAGCGGCCCATAAATTTAGCTAAATCAAAATTTTCTGGCGTTGATGGAAGTAATGCATCTGTAACATTATCTGCTAATGTTTGCAATTGTTCCGGTGGTAATACATCAGCCAAGGTTGTGCCATTTGAAATTCGTCTAGTTATTGATCCTAACATTTTGATTTTCTATGAAGTCATTCTATCATACCTATCAAGTTTACTACATCAATTTGTCCTTGAGAGTTTCTAGGAATTCCTCCTGGCAATAGAGGAATTCCGGGGACTCTAGGTAATCCAGCATGTGCAGGCCCATTCCCACCGCCTCCTAGAGCAGCCACTAAGCTATTCACAGCTCTTTGCGATGCACTTTGTTGACGACGGACATCACTACGTCTTGAGCTTGTATCACTCAATTTTGCCAAACTTTCTTTATCTTCAACAACAGATTGTCCATCTATATTAGAAGCAGGTTGTTCGAGTGCAGTCCCTGAATCAGTACCACCTGTTCCAAGAACATTTGGTATTCCTTGCGATAGAGCATCAGCAACTCCCGCTTAAAAACGAAGAGTTAAGAGTAAATTAATCAATTAAAATATTTCGGATTTATCAAACTTACAATCTTTAACAAGTTTTCTAATCGAACTGCTTAACAATCCAATAAGACCATTCTCGCCAGGTTTGGGATCAGGCAATGGAATGTTTCCGCTACTATGAAATGGACCCCCACTCCTAGCTTCATTCACCAAATCGTTTAATTCATTTCTAAAGCTTGGATTTGCGTTTGCTAATAAATCTAAAGTTTAATCTAATTAGTTAAATTTTAATAAATAACTTACCATTTTGTGGTGCCTGAAAAGGTTGTCCGCCATTTATGTGTTCTAATGGAAGACCCTGAACTGGTATGCCTGCAGCTCTAAGCTCCTAAAAAATATTAAATTTTTATATATATACAGGATGGCCTAAATGAACCGACGCACCATCAAATATCATAAAATTTGTTGAAAATTTATATGAAAAACTAACGTCGGAAGGTAATTTTATGCGGGAAATCGATTGTGCGCATTTTTAAATGGATAAAAATTTTATCTAACTCTAATTCAAGCAATTTTCTCTTAAATATCTTCAGCCAAGGAAGCATAATCTGACCCTGATTCAGACAATTTTCGTGTCAATACCCTGAATCAGAGAAGCGTTTTCAAACTTCAGCATTGCGCGCAATCTATTCCTCGCATAAAATTACCCCTGGAAAGTGATTTTTTGACAAAAATATAAAATAGTTTCTCTGTCTCTGAATATGGGAATTCTATCTCTGTCATGGAGGGCATGATGTATTGAAGTGAAAAATGCTTAAATCAGGGTCAGATAAAATTCTTACTGATGAGCGCAATCGACTTTCCGCTTAAAATTACCTCTAGAAGTTTTTTTCAGATAAATTTTCGACAAATTTTTTGATATACGATAGTGCGCCAGTTCATTTGGGTTACTCTGTACAGGCAAAAGCTAGGTCCAAATTTTGGGGGCCACTTTTGAATTTTTTCGATTTGACGACCTTTTTATCGACGCGCTACGTGATAGAACTTTTATATGTCAAAATCCATACCGTATTTCCTCTAAAATAATCCCCTCCCTCTAAAAATAATTCCTCGGATAATAAAATTTTGAAAATCCTTTAGTTTATGCGAAAACCAGCGCTCAGGCGGAAAATTTTTGAGAAGTGCTTATTTTTAAGTTAAAAACGCTATAAAGAAATGACAATTTTTGGCGAAAAAATTATTTTTTTGTGCAAAAAGGTAATGGAGGACATTAAAAATTCAAAAATTCTTCTCTGAGGTAGGTTGAAAAAATAAGCACTCCCTCTAAAATAAGCCCCCTCAAAGGGTTTGAAAAAATAAGTCCCGAGACTTATTTTAGAGGATTTACGGTATATTAAAAAAGATATAAAGGAGGACCCTTATGTAATTTTTGATCGTCCTTCGACCGGCCAAAACACAAAGTGCTCTTATGATTTTTTTTACGTTTTAACTTCACAAACCTGAACTGCTCCTGCAAAACCGTTGGGATGATTTCCAGTAAGACCAGGGATACCAAAACTGTCCAAACCGAAGAATTTTATTAGTTGATTTTGCACATCTGGTGGTATATTAACTGGTGGAGGCGGTGGAATTGCAGGTAAATCATGTGGTACAAATTGCCGGTTATTAACTTGTTGCTCTAATACAGGTTGTTGAGCTACAACAGCAGGTGTTGGTACTCCTATATTATACTTTTATTAAAATCCATTATATTTTAAAATTACCTGGTGGTAAAGCCGGTACACTCGATGAAATACCTGGTTGATTGTTATGAATAGGTTGTTGATTTTGTTGCAATGGTGGAAGTTGAATGCTTTGTTGATTTACTTTTTGTTGTGGTTGTTGTATATTTTCAGAATTCATCATCTTAACCGGATTGCCTGTAAATTGAGAAGTTTCTTGGAGTCGCTGCATAGTTTGTTGATTAGATATTTGAGTCATTTGCGAGTTGGTAGGCCCAGTTGTTTTAGGGGTTTCTATAGTTTTGGGTGGATCCATTGTTTTTAAAAAATTTGGCATTTTTGGTTGTGGTTCAAGACGAATCACTACAGTTCTATCGGAGATGTCATTATAATCAATAGAAGGTTGAGCATATATGAATGGTATTAGAAAAACGAGAAATAGAAATCGATATTTCATAGTTTGAGGTTCTATCTATGTCCTACAAAGATTTTTATTTATGAATAATTTTATTAAATAAAATTTATTTAAAAAAAAGTTATTTGTCTTTAATAAAAATCAAAAATTCTTTGAGAAAGCTCCATTTTTTTATAAAAGGAAGCACGCATAAAATAAAAATGACCCAAGTATGAACCAAACATAAAAGCTTTAATATATAAAGTAAAAGCATTACCACTCAATTACAAAAACTATTTGCATAAAGATGTTTTTAAACATAATTATGAGTAGGGATATATTGGGTCGTTACGAAAGAAATGGGCTTTTGCAGGTTCCATGGGATCTTCATAAAAATGACCCCTCTGGGGGTTTTTCTATACGGGAAATCGATTGCGCGCATTGCCGAGCCACGAAAAAATTAAATTTTTTCAATTTTTGCTTTGGAGGATCAAGGGGTAAAAAAATTCGAATTTTCAATAAGTTCTCCAAATCTCCTGATTTTTTGTACTCGAGGGTTTTTCGACATGGAGAACTCGAATCTGAAGTAATTTTTTGATTTTGAACACGGAGTTTCAAGCTTTAAAATGTGAGTTTTTTAAACTCGTTAAAAACACACATTTCACTATAATTTCATTGTAAATTGTTATTTAAAAAAAGGATAATCCTAAAAAAATAGCATCAAAAATGGTGTACGGGTTTATAGGTTATCACGTACTTCCCTAGCTAACCCTTTAACTTTTTAATTTTATAAAAATAATTATTCAAAAATAATATCACCATCGTGTTCCCCATAGTCAAAAACTCCCAGGTACAAAAAACCAGCGCATCTTTAGCAAAAGATTAGTTGAAAATAATTTTTCAAATTTGTTTGCCATCAAAAATAGTGGTAATTTTTATAAAAATTCAATTTTTAATCCCCTAAATGAATTTTCCTGAAAAATTCTGATTCCATCTTGTTCAGCACATTTTTTTATACAATATATCCAAAAATCAGCCGAAACGATGAATATGAAACTTTTTTATTGGCAAAATAGTGTTAAAAACCATGATTTTCATAAAAACATGGGGCTTTTTGTAAAAAATTAATTTTTTGACCCTCTAAATATTTTTTCGAAAAAAGCGAAATGTCACGCTCTTACATTGGTATCAGGGCAATTTTAAAATCAAAATCCATGCTCATGATTTTTTTAAGGCTATGGCACAAAAATAAAAAACAATCAAAAAATGATATTTTTCAATTTTTTTATAGGGCGTTAAAAGATATCCCACAAGTTATATTTAATAATTTTCCAACAAAATTTATCTATAAAAAGTTAAGCTCTTCAAACCGCTGAAGAGTATGATACAACAATAGTATAAAAAACAAACGGTACGCAGCCCCTCGGAGATGCGTGAAATTTTTATAATTCAAAATAATTAAATACAATCATGCTAAATTTCAATAATTGAGCTAATCTTCTGGATAAGATAGATATGTGTAGAAAAAGGTATGTCATTATTTATTGCCCGTGGCGTTACGTACACTTGGGTCAAGGTCCTTGTGCTAGTATGGATTCCGACAATTCGTTTTGTGAACTCCACTGACCTATTTTCCATACTGTCGATATGGGTTATACGCATTCATCAATCGACTTCATGAGACTATTTGCGATCATGGAATTTTTTCGTCAAAAATATATCTTTGTAAAGAGAAATCCTATATATTATCACAGTTTGAAACAAATCATCTATCAATCTACTCATTATGTCCAATAACTACTTTTATATGTTCAAGATACCCTTTGCAAATCATATTACTATATTTTCCCTCATATTTTTTCCTCTTTTAATATTTTAACCATTTTCAATATCATTTATTTGATAAAAAATCACAACGCACAAAAATACAAAATTAAATAAACAATAGTTTAATAATTTCTTAACAAATATACAGTCGTTATAAACACGACCGATAACGCCGGATCTTATTAATAAATAATATCTTTTTAAAGATTTCATTGATTAAAAATAAGGTAAAGCACAGGTTTTTACATACAGATTCGTAATATTAAAAAACTTTAAAGAACCACTCCACTCATAAAAAACCCTATATAAAAATAATTTATTTGGAAAGATTATGAAAAATGGAGCATTTTTCGTTTTTACGACAACCTCTGAATCGTTGTATTTTTCGATATAATTGCGTTTGAAATTTGAATTTGGGCTCATGTTTTTGTTGTAATATCAGGTATTTAAGGAGTGGGTCTATACCCCCCCCCCCGAAATCGAAAAAATGAAAATTTTTCATAATGGTCCCCCCTTAAGGGGAGCCAAGGGGTATAGGCCCCCGAACCTGGAATCTCGCTAGGTGCTGTGTAATACACTTAACAACTCATAATTTACAATAGTAAAGATATTTGCATTGAAATTTGACGATTTTAGTGAAAAAATTCAAAAAAGTTTGTGTATTAAAACGAAAACATGAGCCCAAATTTAAATTTCAAACGCAATTATCTCAAAAACTAAAGTGATTCGGAGGTTGTCTTAAAAACAAAACATGTTCCATTTTTCATGATCTTTCCGAAAATTATTTTTATATAGGGTTTTTTTGAAAGGAGTGATCCTTTAAAATGTTTTAAATAATATTTATCTAATTTCACGAAACTGCTCTATACAAAACAAAATCATATGCTCGTATAAAACAAAAAAAATTAAATATATTCATTATAAATAATGGGCTGAAAAAGAAAATTAAGATTCAACCCGATCTGGCACAGAGAAAAACAATATTTCAAAATACATAAAATAAACAATAAAATAAAAGATCTTAGATAAAAATTAAAGAGCTTGCTTATAGTAGGTTGTAAAATAGCAATGATACCTCACTAACTGCAACATCCCTATGGCCAAACCACTATTGCAGGGTGAAACTATGATACTTTATAGCAAAAACACTTATCATGAAAACCTTATAAAAATGGCAATTTTTAGCCAAAAATTTGCATTTTTAATATAAAAAATCGCATTTTTGAAAGAAAATAGTGAAAACATGACGATTTTTTATGAAAAATGGCAGTTTTTAGTGGAAAAAATTTCTTTAAAAAATTCAGGCCGGCCTGGCATGCAGGCGGACCTACAAAAAGTGATCAGGCTAGGTCGGCTATATGGTCGGCCTGGTCCTTGCATACCTCTAGTGGTGTCGCAGATAGTGAGGTATCCTTGTATTTATTGTCACTGATCTTTATCTTCTTAAAGGAAATCCTTTTTTTCCAAAAAATGTTACAAAATTTTGTAAAATTACACACCTCTATTGCCAAGAATGCTGCGCCTTCAACTATATAGAATAATTAAAAAGTAAAAAATACACAATGATACAATGATGTTTTCGAAAAAATATTTTTTCTGAAAAAATAAGTTTCAGGTTATTTCACTAATAAATCTAAAATATGCTTTCAGAAAACATATGATGACAAGAGTTTGTCCTTAAAATTTTTTCAGTCAAAATTCAATTATGTATAATAATCGGCTTTTCGGTATTTGCTCCAGTTCTTGTACCACGAGCTTTGTTCATATGATCAATTCCCAGGTACGGATAAGAAGCAAAAGCTAAATATTTTATCATTATAAGACGATTATAAAGTGTATTTAAAAAAAGGATTTTTGTGATTTTTACAAAAATTGTAGACTCGAAATTTTTTCTAAAAATGACCCCCCTAGGGCTAATTTTATGCGGGGAATCGGATGAGTAACTTCAAACTTTGTCGCCTAGACCTTAGGCCCATCTTTGACTTTTCGAGAAAGTGTCTCTTAAAATCGTTTTTGGGCATCATCGTCGATTTTTGTTCACCCAAATTCTAGTTCGTGCTAAACTAGCAATTTTCTAGGGGTGGCTATATTTATGTGGCAGAGTGTAATAAATATTAACCTCTCTTATGAATTTTATAATCATCAAATTTTAATCGGTTTAAATTTAAAATTTACTTGTAACATTATGTAGCAGCTCATTTAAATTCACACAACTCTTGTCTTCATTATCAAGCTCACGAATGATCCTATTGTTCGTAACTAATGTAAATTTGTACTAAATTTTAATATTATTTATACAATCAAAGCTTAAAATACCTTTTCAAATTCACGATCAGATACTTCTAGCAATTCTTTAATTCTACGTCGTATGTTTTCAAACGATTCGTTATTTGTGATCTTTATGTAAAACGGAACACCAAACATTCGACTTAATTCTTTGTCATAGTGCGCTACGGCTAAAAGATGCTCGTCAGGACGAACTTCAAGTTGATCTGCTGGGATTTCTTCCACTCGAGCCTAAAAATAAGAAACTAAATTTGTTAAGAATTCAGTGACCAACAAATAAAGTAAAATTGCCCAGTTCTATTTTGAAATGTAATCATTTACACTTTCAGCAAGAGACAGATATGGGCAAGGGGGTAAATATTTTTGCCTTTTAGGATAGTAGGTTCTTTTTTTCGAATAGTAGGGGGTGGGGTGAATATATTCACCCCTGGCCAGGGGTGCACCATAAGAACGGTCAGGGTTATGGTTTACGGAGATTAATGTTCTTTTGGCGCTACGATTTTTTTAGCTTTGTTATATTTTTAAAGTTAAATTAATGAAAAATGACCCTGCATACATTCATCGACGGAGAGCTTCCATATTTTGCCTGAAATTCTGTAATTGACATATCTTCTGAAAGAACTTGGAACACTCGTAGACAATTAGCACTAAGACCGACATGAACGCATCTAAAAAAGAGCTTAATACTATTTCTTATTAGGTTGGATAATAAAAATAAACTATTTATGATTTTTGACTATACCTCAGTCATTTAAATCATATATTTACAACCCCAGGATTATCCGGGGGATGACGCACGAATTTTCGAAAATCATGACGCATGACGCACAACCCCTCGCGCCGAAGGCACGGCTAGACTAGTTTTGTAAGACAAGCATTTCTGAAAAAAAGTTTACGCCATCGACGCTGTTTTTTACTTAGAAAGTCAAATTTTCAACAAATAATTTTTTAGCAAATCATCATAAGGGGAGACCAAGGCGATTTTTCCCTTTTTCGTAGAAAAATAGCGAAAAAATCGTCTTGGGGGGTTTTTCGCACCTCCGAAATTGGATCTTAGATTCGCCGCTGGGAACAACCTAATACATGGTTAGAAAATGACTTAGCAAAAGTTGGCACTAGGACAACCGTCACGTAGCCATTCGTCACGGACATCCATCACCGATTCAACCTTCACCGATCAATATCTCGATCGGTAAATTTTTTCAAAAAATGGCTAAAGAAAAAATGTTCAGAATTTAATGCTCTACAATTTTTGTTTTGATGATATTTTATGAAACTTTATATTTTTCAAAATAAAAAAATTCGGTGACGGTTGTCCGTGATAGATGACTGTGACGGGTGACCATAATCTTGAATTGTGGCGGTTGTTCTAATGCCCAAAAGTTAATTGACACAATAAGAATTGGAAATTATTTTTAAATATATTTTATAATATGAGTTAATATCAGCCTATGATTTAAAAATTACCTTAAACGACCAGTGCCATTTTCTGAAAATTTAAATTCCTTTCTTGATTCAGCTAATAGATCACGAATTGTTCCAGTTTTCTCAACAAATACGGTTATATCCTAATTTATGGTAAACAATATTATTAAACTTTGAAAATTATACCGAAGTGTGGAATTTATCATTCATTATTTGTATTCTAAAGTTTTTTCTGAATTCCAATTCAGCAACTGGTATTGGTAATTTCGTGTAATAAAGCTTGTAACATCTATTTGCTCTGGGGTCATGTATTGCACTTCCAGTTAAGCCCAAAAGCTCCTTAACCGTGTAAACAGCATAATTTTCTTTATTTAAGTATATTGTTGGTTTTTCATTATGCTGACAAACTCGCCATAGCAATATTTTTAATGGATCATAATCGATTTGCTTTCCAATCCATCCACAAACTTTTTCCATTTTCCATCTCTGAAATAATAAATTTTAAAGTCATCCCTGTGTTTATGAATGCATCTGTTACAATGAGATCTCAACAATAGAAAGTAAATTTTTACTTTTTTTTAATCAAATTATAAGGGAAAGAACGCAAGGAAAGTGAATAAAGCATACATGGGCGGCGGTCTGTCGTAAGGATAGGGTGTGGGGTTGTGCCGAGGGGTCAAAGGGGTTGTACCGAGGGATCGAGAAGGTTGCGCCGGGTGCGGGGGAGGGAGTTGGCAACAAGAATTGGTGTACTTAAACAATTTTTAGCTTGAAAAAATATATAAAACCAAGTCGTGGCTGATAACATAAAATTTTCAAAAATCCTAATGGTCTCCCATTATAATTTTTCTTAAGAATGTCCAAATTTTCCCATTTTCACCAAAAATGTCCATTCCCAATCGAAAAAATTGCCTTTAACATAAATTTTACTTTAACTCTACTTTACTTTCATACTACTCTAAAATAACTCTAGGTACTTCACCAGACAACAGACCGTATCAAAGATTAGTGTGTTTAATCAACAAATTCTTACCAAACTTATAGCTCCTTTGAATGGCAGTGTGGGTGTGTTCATAGAAGTTCCAAAACCATCAGAATTGGTGATCACCTCTACTTGAATACGCGAATACAAATCTTCATAGTAGCTGGCAATACAATTGTCAGCAGAAACTTTAGTTGATTCTTCAACAACTAAAATTAGACCATCTAAGAGTAGGTTTCGATCTTCGCGAATTGTAGCAGAGGGATTTTGAAGCTTATAAACGTTCTCAGGCGATAATTCCTATAAAAAATACAGCTAAAATACAAAGTTGTAAATTACCACATAGAAATTGACCCTTGTATGCTCCGGAAGCCCGATCTTTCTGAGAATTTGTGGGCCATATCGCTGTATGTCTTCTTCAATGCTCAAAAATATAGATCCTTTGTATTCGGTGAGGCGTCTCTCGTGGTTATAATATTTTAAAAAGAAAAGAACATCCACTAAAATATTTTAAATAATTTTAAATAACTAAAGTTTTTGTAAATCTTACAATCTTCTCTATATATTGGCAATCGATCTCTTAAAGTGGAAGAAGATTTATCCAACTCTAAGAAGAGTAGCTGACAATCTGCATCGAAGAGAGTTTCGACCCGTTCGATCTTTTGAGCCTCCTCAATATTACGCTTTATCAAAGTTGCAGGTCGATAGCTTTCCAAGGCAGGTGCTCTTATGCCATCGCGCTTTTGATTTATATCTTGGAACAACCATAAACGGAAATCCATGTCTCGAAGGTTCTAAATATTTAAGAGATTATATCTCAAAGTTCGAACTTCCAACGGCACTAGACGTTCTGAATTTAAAACATGAATATTGGGACCAAAAGAAACACATTGGTGCATTTTAAGGGGATGTGCAACTTGAAAAAATGCCCATTTTGGTTATTAGTCAGGCCCGTATCCAGGATTTTCAACTTTTTTATTTGAACGAATTTTTACTCAAAACTAATTTTTTCTGATAGCCAGGGTTTGGATATCCAGGTAGAGGGTCTGGAATAAATTTCTAGATAAAAATTTTTTGATCCTCCCCTATATTTTTCTACAGGCCTCTAAAAAAAGTTTGCCTCTCTCCATCAGTTGTTTATTTTGGCTCAAATCCGGATGAAAATAGCGCCAAAAGATTCCTCAAACAAAATAAATATACCCCCTGAAGAGACGATTTTTAAGAAAAGCTGAAGAAAAAGGATAGAAATTTTTAAGATTTTGTTTGAATTTTTGACACATAAAAGTGGTCGAAAAATGAGGTTGCGCACAAATCCGAATTTCGGGTTGGGACAAAAATTCATAGAAATTGCTTTAGCCAAAAACTTGCATTTCTCAGGTCGGCCCTAAAAAGTAGCTACAACACGCCTACAATTTTCGCTTGGTCCCGGGCCAAATCTCATAGGTTCAGGCAATTTTTCGGACTGAAGTGGATGATCCACATTCCAGAATGGTATTTTTAGGATAAAACTTATATAGGAGCTCTAAATCGACTAATTATTTGTACTCTTGCGCTTATTTGTTCAAGTTCCCTATGCTAAATCATAATGTACCCTTTTAGGATTTGGTCCTGAGAGTGTTAAAAGAGTTTTTTATAATGAAATTGTATTTAAAAGTATCCACTAACCATATTTTTTGCTATAAACTCATGTAATTCGTTGACGTTCATGTTCTTTTGAACTTTCATACGAAGGGAATAGTCTTCCAAAATTTTTTGGTCGAATAAATCATAACTGTGATGATTTCGCATTACCTCTTCTGTTATGACCTTAAATATTGTATTTTTGTTTTTAATTTGAAACTATGAAAATATACCGCAATCTCAATAAACAAAGTGGCTTCCTCCTTTTCACGACGCCTTTGCTCATCCCTAGACTTTTCTGATTCAAATCTGGCTTTTAAATGCTCTGGTATATCATCTTCAGTGACAGGACATAATACATCGCCTAAATTTAAATAATATTTAATTTTGCTAAAAAATTTTAACATACTTATTTTAGATTTCTTTATGTAAACCAACATATAAGCATTAGAATACGAACGAGTTCCAATTTCGGGATCATCTCCACCATAATTTGCAGTCACAGCATCACGATACGCTGCTCTTGATACCACGTCATCGTCAAATTTACACCACTAAATTTTTTCATTACTTTCAATTAGAGGTCGGACAAAATCAAAAAATTTGTCAAAATTTTGATCAAAATCAAATTTTAAACGAAAATTTTTGAGGAAATCAAAATTTTGATTGGTCGATCGTTTATAGTAGTAGGATATTACCCTTGGGTTTCCTTTGAGATTTGTGTTAATAAAAACAACATAATGGCCACCATGAAAGTCACCCGAATGAACTAACACCGCATGC
The DNA here is from genome assembly GCA_034699885.1 of Acrobeloides thornei. Taxonomy (NCBI): domain Eukaryota; kingdom Metazoa; phylum Nematoda; class Chromadorea; order Rhabditida; family Cephalobidae; genus Acrobeloides; species Acrobeloides thornei. Next base: position 4,028 of record JAQGCP010000537.1, on the reverse strand, counting down.
AGAAGATAAATATAATCATCCTTTTCACCGTGTTCATCGATAAACTCGTTAAGTACCAATGTGTCTGGGAATTCGAATCTAAACTTTTTTTATTTTGCTTTTTTAAATGTAAAATTACTTGTCATTAATTTTGACATTTGCGTCTAATGCCGGGTCATATTGAAATCGCATTAATTGTAAATGCAAAATCGGAGGAAATGAAAGGAATTTCACACCCTTTTCAGCTGCTTGCAACCCATGAATACCCGCATCATACTTGTTATCGCCATCAAGTAACTCAGGCTGAGTATAGTCTCGGAAAGATTCAATAACTAAAAAAATTGTTTAAATGTCAATCATATAAACATACTATTTGCTTTTCCTTTGACATTAAGCTGAACATCATAGAAAGACTCTTCTCGTGATGACTCAAAATCAACATTTTTACATCGAATATAAGATTTCATTCGTCCACGGAATAAGTGTGGTATCGTATCGGCTACCTAGATAACATGATCATTAACACATATAAGTAAAAGCAATTATAACAAATCATTGGGAAAAGCAGTATAAGGAAACAAGTTGTTTTGTTTTTGCGCGTTCAAATCATTCATAAAGTGATGAACACTTGAAATAAGTGTTCCTCAAATCTATGAATGACTTGAAATTAATTTTTTGTAAACCTATGAACTAACTGAAATGGATGGGAGAGGGTCACTTGAAAAATTTCGACTTTTTTCTTGAATTTTTGAAAAAATCATAAGGAGGACCATTATATATTTAAAAAATTTTTGTCCAGTGGGGGAGGGGGAGCCTCCTAAAGTTCCTCCCAATCACGCCATTAAATAGCAAGACAAAGATAAAATCAAACCTTTGTTGATTTCATTTTTGATTCCAGATTATCGAGCAAAACTCGACACAATTCTTGCACGTCGTGTTGCAAAAACGAATCGACTGAATCCCATCCAAATGATTTAGTCAACTTTTTTGTGCCGACTGGTGTGGTAGAAAATTGCAATTCATAAAAGACTCGTTGCATTGCCAAAGCCACAGAATTTTCAGGGTCATCGTGCTCAGTTGGCATTTGGTAAACAGCCTAAAATAAGTTGTTTAAACTGTTATTTAGTGAAAGACTAATTTTACCTTGCGTAATTTGTTCGTAAAGAATAATGTTTGAAGAATGCTATTCATATAACAAGTAGCTCCTTGATTCTTGAGACCAATATAACCTGCATGTTTTTTGCTATCCCAACTAAATTTTTAAATTAGTAACCTACTACTAAGAACGTAGCGAGAATCCAGGTTCGGGGTGTATACCTTTTGGTTCCCATTTTGGAATTTTACCACTTGGTCCCAGTGATTGCCCGTTACCGGTTTCGGTATGGGTTTCTGATGTGGAGGGAGCACCCTGTACATATTACTTTTTTTCAAAAAGTTTTTCAAAGCGGCTGAATTTTTTCTTGGAGTGATGCTCGGAGTTACACCCTCCGAGCGCGATAGCGCTCGGTTCCCGGTACTCGATTTAATATGTAATCGCTTACTGTACTCCATGCGGAGCATCTGCCCAAACTTGAACCGATAATTTAATTGTATCATCCTTTAAATAACCATTAGCTGGATCTGCCAAAGTCTAAATAAAAGCTTTTATATTTAGATGTATATATTTTTTATATTTAGATGCTAAATTTAGTCAAAAAATAGTTTTAAAATTTTTTGAAAAAAAAGTTTCTAAAAATTAGTTAGTAAGTTTATCACTGATAAAAATATGAAAAATAGAAAATCGGCTTACATCACAGGCCATGAACTGAGAATAACCCCAATCATTTTCTTTTGCATAAAAAGTATGAGAGATCCTTCTTGTATAGTCTTCGATACCCGCAGTTTGCGAATGAACTCGTAAAACTGCAGAGGCAGTACAACTCCACGAAGGGTCTGGGACATCACCATTACACTGTAAGAAGAATCCCAATGCTTTTGCTCCAGGGAAATGTCGTCTATCCATGGGAGGACGCCCCTGTTCTCTTGGAATAGCTAAAATCTTCCAAGGCAAGCCACGAATATGTATGGGTTGACTAAGGCGTTGCAATTGGTCAGTAGGGCCTTCGCCCATAAATTCACTAAATTTATCTATCACAAGCACAACGAGTCCTTCTGGTTTATATCGATCTAAAAAATAATTTTTTCATGACAAATTACGATTATTACCATCATCATCTTCTTCAATTGGATCCTCTTTTGCTTTGCTCTTTGATATATCTGTAAAAATATGATTTTGTAATAAGTTTATTTTAAATTACTTGAAGGATCTTCTGGTGATTCTTCAATTTCCATTTTATCCTCACTTGCTTGAAAAGTCACATCTCGGATTGCTCTCAAATTATGGTCGTTCGTATCTTCTTCACTACCATTTTCCTTATCTTCCATATCCGAATCGTAGGCATGATCCATTTCTATTTAATTTACGTTAGTTAACTTTACCAAGAATAATAAATATATATCTAAAGTATTTTTTTAACATTAAAAATATTTCATATACAGGTTGTTTTTTTATTGCTCCCACATTTCAAAAATTCGCCAAAATCGAATTTAAATCCGTTTCCGTCGTCCGATGGCTCAATTGAATGTCCTAATCACGGGATTTTTTAAGAAAAAATTTTATTGAAAAAGATTTTATTTTCGATTTTTTAGCCCAAAATACTGAAAATTACGATTTTGAAGGTTTCTACCCCATACAACATTTTAAGTATTTTTGGGCTAAAAAATCGAATTTAAAGCTTTTTGAATAAAATTTTTTCCTAAAAAATCCCGTGATTAGGAAATTTGAATGAGCCATCGGGTGACGGAAAAGGATTTAAACTCGATTTTTGACGAATTTTTGAAATGTGGGAGCAATCAAAAAACAACCTATAGATAGTATTGGGTTGTTCAGAAAGTTCCCGGATTGTTTACATGAATTTTGACCCGAAAATTATCTTTCTAAAAATGATCTCTATAGGGGTAATTTTATGCGGGGAATTGATTGCGCACATTCCCGGGACATGAAAACGCTTCCCTGATTCAGGAAGGAGGGTGGATGTATTGAAGCGAAAATGAACTAAAAATCGGGAAACTTTCTGAACAACCCAATATGAAAAAATACATTGATTAATAAAAATAATTTTAAAAAAATGAAAAGGAACAATGAGCTCGGGTCCCCAAAATTGTATAAAATTTAAGCGGTAACATTTCGTCATGATTAGGAATCTAAGATCAGTGGTGGCGCTAGCTTCCAGGGGAGCACTTTCCATAAAAGGTTTTTTCAATGGAAAAATCGAATTTTTTAATAAAAAAATTGATAAAAAGTTATAAAACTAAGTAAGTTTTATTAAAGAATGATATTTTGAAAAAAATTTTACAAAAATGAAAAAATTATAAAGGGTCTTTGGCCGGCTAAAACATAAGAGGGACTATTAGGAAAAAATTTACATTTTTCCAGGTTTGGAAGGGGACAATCGACCCCTGTCCTCCTCCTAACGCCACCACTGTCTATGATTGCACGTAAAGGTCGTGGGTTCGAATCCCCCATTGCGGTTCAATTGTTTTGAACTTTTTTGCCTTTTTATTTTATTTTTTAAAGAAAGACGACATTTTTTATAACTCGCCAAGGCGAATAAAATCAATAGCCCATAACAATATAATACTTTGCGCTTATTTTTGCAAATTTTCTATACTATTAATATAAAAAACTATTCGTTTAAACTCCAATTTCAAAATTAACACTTTAACAAACAAAATCTAAAAGCAGGCGGAGCAATACTTTTGCATCTACTCCACATTTCTGCGTTATTTTCACGAGTGAAAGTGCAGACCTTTCGCTATCGATTGGCCGAATCGCAAACAACCATAGATTTATGAAGTGAAGAAAATTCGTTTCAATAACAATGTTTTATAAAAGCGAATCGAGTGAACTTGTTCATCTTATAACTTTACTCACATATACTCCGTTTCCCGCGAGTCATATAAAAAAGTTAGCACTTCAGCAAAAAAGCTTGTCCGATCTGGCAAAAAAA
>JAQGCP010000536.1:0-16215 GCA_034699885.1 Acrobeloides thornei | reverse complement strand
AATCACGATCCGGCCCCCCTCCTCCCCCCCCTAATAACCAACCATAATCATTTCGGCTACCCCTCCCCCCCCCAACCTTATTACGTAAAATGGCTCCTTAACCGTTTATTTTTTAGAAATATTGAAAGCATTAACAATTGGTATACTGAAGGACGAAAGCTGTTTATTGTAGATAATTTTTCGTTAGCTTCAGAGAAACTCAGTGCAGCTGCTGAGCTTGCGTAAGTAACAAAAGTTGATTATAAATATATAAATATTTGTTTTTAGAGCAAGAGTTTATGGTGAATTTGCACCCGAATGCTTTAATGTTCACTTATACTATGGAAAAACTTTAATTGAGTTAGCAAGACAAGAATTTCAAGTGGTGAATATGAAAAATGGGGATGAAGACGAATCAAGTACTTCTGAATCAGAAGGTGAAAAAGAAGAAGAGAAAGAAGAAAATAAAAGTATATTCCACAAATTTTTTTAAAAATCGCTGAAAAGTAAAATCTTATCCCACCTAACTTTTGGCACTATTACAGAATTCACCTCACCAACATTCAAAAAGTTTTTGAGGAATGGAGTCCAAAAACTTTTAATTCCGACGCCCTTATATGCTTAATTGTAGATTCGGATGATGAGGAAGAAGAAAAAGCTTCAACACATGATTCTATTGATTTGAATGAAGCTCCTGAAACCAAAGAAGCCAATGATCAAACTTTAGAACCAGTTCAACCTTTGCCCGATGACGATGAAGATCCAACATTGATACAAATGGCCTGGGAGGTGTTAGAAGTAGCAAGAGCAATAACTGAAAAGTTAGTCTTAAAGACCTTATGTTAAATTTGAAAGTTATAGACATGAAAAAACTCCTGAATGGGAATTAAATAAAGCAGAAGTGCTGGTTACTCTTGGAGACGCTTCAATTCTCGATGAAAAATACAAACAAGCTATGGAGGATATACAAACTGCCATTGGTATTATGAAGCAATACTTGCCAGAACATGATCGAAAAATAGCTGAAGCGTATTTCCAACTTGGAAGAGGTCATAATTTTGCTGATGAATTTGATAAAGCAGCTGAAGCATTTAATCAGGCTGTTGGTGTGTTTGAAAAACGTTCCGGTATGTGTCTATAAATTTAGCAAATTTTCAAAATAAAAATTTAAAGCATTTTTGAAATCAGAGCTTCAAACAGCAGATGAGTCAAAGAAATCAACACTAAAACAAGATCTTGATGATGTGAAAAATCTTATCCCAGAAATGAAATCTCAAGTTCAAGACGCCCTAGAATCTGCCGAGGCCTTCAAACAAAAACAAAATGCAGGTTTTGGTTTGAAGACATCTCCTAAGAAAGGAGTATTAGAGCGTCCTGAAGAAGCTGCCGAAAAACCGACCTCTGATTTAACATTTCTTGTTCGAAGAAAAAGACCAGCAGAAAACTCAATCGAAGAACCAAAGTCGAAAAAAAGTGATGATCTCAATGAATAGTCATAATGATGTTGATTTGTTTTTCTATTATTTATTTAAATCCTTTATTTTAAATCAAGCACAAAACAACATTAAAAAAGATTATGCGCGTTAGAGTGAGAGATCAAACAAAAGTGATACTTTGGGCTAAAAAATAACGGTACTAGTTCGAAACAGAGGACTCACTTTTCGGAAAAAGTTTTTTTGAAAAAGACCACTTTAGGAGGTAATTTTATGCTCTGAATTCAAAAATCACACTCCTCAAGTTTGAAAATACTTCCTGAGCTCCAAAAACAAGATGCGACACGTCAAGTTCACATTTTCCCGCTAACAACACTACGCAGGTATGCATAGTTTTCCGTCAAAATAACCCCAGATACATAGCCAGGGAAGCATTTTCAAACTTCGGGAGTGCGATTTTTGAATTCAGTATATAAAATTACCCCTAGATTAGTCATTTTTAAAAGAAATTTTTTTCGAAAAGTAGGTCCTCTGTTCCGAATTAGTACCAAATAACAATCGAAAATTAAGATCCTGTTGCAATATTTGGTAGTAAGCAATAAGCATCAAGAGAACAATAAGCAATATAAATAATCCATATTAGCAAAAAGATTCCACCAGTAGCATATTTAAATCCAGCAGGACCGCCAAGTTCTCCGCCAATGGGTTTGTAATATCGACGAAACTGTAGGATAACCATGCAAATAATAGAGCCGATTAAAAACAGAGCGACACTGGATGCTAGTGAACCTGCTTTCACTCTGAAGACAGTGCCATTCCAAGCATGATAAATAGCGGCAATTGCCCAAGCAACACCGATACCGAGGAAAATATTGACTGCATTAGATCCGGTAACATTGCCAATGGAAGAATCGGCGGTTTTATCTTGTGTGGCAGCAATTTTTGAAGCAAACGTATCTAAAATTGAATAAACTTGTGTTAAAGAAATAAATTATAACCTGGAACACTAGTCCCAACAGCAACCAATGAAATGGCTGTCACAGAATCTTTTAGACCTATTGTACAACCAAAATGCGAAGCAACATCACCAATAACAGCTGTCATTACACCAATCATGAAAATTGCAACAAAGAAACAAACCCATCCTAAATAAAAAATTTTGTATTAATAAGTCGTTCAGCTGCTTTTAAGCAGAATTAGCAAATAAATAAAAATTACCATGTGCATAATCTGTTGGAGGAATACAAGCAAAAAGTAACTTCCATGGTAATGAAACATAATGAAGTATTTTTTGAGGTAAGTTTGGTTGATCAGCTAAAAATTCACTGTAATTTGAGCAAAAATTAATAAATCATTTACTTTCATCTAATCCAACTGGAGAATAAGCCTCCATAAACTGTTGTTTCCAGCTTGAAGTGCCAACCATTATAGAGACGTTTGTTTTAGCAATAAGTTTATCCACGAAATGCTAAATTCGCTATAGAACCAGGAGATAGAGCGTCTACAAGTTCGGGTTCGACCTTGCTTGCGCTCGATTCAGAATCGAGCGCAACATATACACCCCCAACATATACAGAATATGTGTTACTATAATATTAAACAATTTACTTTAAATTGTTGATCTTCAATAATTAAAATTTTGCATCGTCTATGTTCCCCTAAAACCGGAGTTCCATCAGCACCATCTTCGCCAGGAGGAGCAGGTGTATGCCAAACAGGATCACCTAACTCTATATAAAAGTCTTCATTCTTCTCATATTGGTTGTCATTAACAATTTCAATTCGAATTTCAGCTCTAAAAAATTAGAATATGATGTATAAATGAGGGCCTACGATGTTTGCCCATCAAGAAAAACTAATTCTCCATCTTGAACGTTAAAATCGATTCCTCGTTTAGCTCGACTTTCGGTAACGGTATATGGGATTGTGACTCTACCACGAGCACCTCTTGTACGATTTACCTAAAGCATTTATTTTTAAATTATTTTATGTTAGAATCACCGTTAGTCTATAGACAATCTCATTCTCTGGAACTTTAAAGACTTCGGAAGGGAAACTAAACGCGCCGCCATGATCATCATCGACTATAATAACAGTTGCACTTGAAGAGGCACCAACACTTGCAGGATATTCTTGAGAGAGATTTGATGCACTAATAGCTTTTACTTGATAAAGTTGAACTTCAAATTCCTCGTCGTCTTCGTATTCTGGTCTGTCAACAATTTTAATAGAAATTTCCTTTCTAAAAACTAATAATGAAAACTTTTAATTTAAACGAACTTGTCTTCATGAGGCTGGAAAGTGACTATTCCTGTTGCTGGAACAAAATCAGTATGCTCTTTTGCACTTCCTTCAACCGTCTTATAATGAACTGTGACAATAGTTGGCTCAGAAAGAGTTCCACGGTCGCAAGTTACTGTCAAATGAATTGTACCGATATTTTCCATGCAAATATAGTGACAAGGAGTAAATGAAACAATCACTCGCTTTGGTTTTTCTTCAAGCAATGGCTTGACTATCTGATCAGTTTTCTCTTGCACATCTTTTGAAAATAAAAAACCACCAGAAAGAAATCGAATGGCTTCTAGTCTTCGTACAGCTCGAGATTTCGGAGCTTCAGAAAGAGCTTGAAATGCCGCTAATTTACCCAGTTCTTGTATAGTTAAATCAGGATGTTGTTCACGCAATTGTTTGAATACTTCCCAAAAATGATGTTTGTGTTCTTCAAACGCAGCAACGTCTGGATCAGCGTGTGATGATAAAAGTGCATCTCTTAAATAAAAAATTACATTACTATCTGTATAAAAATATTTACTCCTGATCAGTAGCAGCTCCTTCAAGTTTTACTTCATCTTTTGGATAACCATCACCATAACGGGTCATTACAGCTCTGGGGCTTCGGGTAGTGATGGTTGTAGCTGCAGGTCCTAGGAATCGTTTTCCAAAAGTTGGTGCATAGCGGTTAGCAATATAAGCTGAGATGACTGTGAAGAAAAAGAACAAAAAAGTTAAAACGCCTTCCCAGACCTCAACAATGTCGGGTGAGAAGACGCAAAGAATCAAATAGAGCCAAACATAAGCAAATGTTGCCCAAATTGCAGTAATCCAAAAAACATCAATTCGATCAATTTTGCGAATTTCACCATTTGGTATTACCTCAAATCGGGTAGTTAATAAATTTATTAATTTTAGTAACTTACGACTACACAGAGGGCGATAATAAGGAAAAAATTAAATGCAGCAGAACCAACAATTGTGCTAGGGCCTAAGTCACCAGCTTCGAAATTATTTCCAAAAATTTCAATAATTGACAATAGAATTTCTGGTGCAGAAGAGCCTAAAAATAAATTTATAAAAAAAAATTTAAAAAGATATTATTACCTAATGCCATCAAGGTTAAATTACTAACAGTTTCGTTCCATACCCGAACTAATACTACATATGGTTCTCCAGTTGGTTTTCTAAGTTTTACCTCACGTTCTTGTGAAGTAATAACTTCAATAGCAGCCATAAATCGATCTGCTACAATACTGACACCAAGGAATAGATATAACAAAGCAATGAGGTATATAAAAGCCCGAAAAATTCGAGTAGCCCAAGAGATTCCTTCCTATATTTTAAAATTTATAGTTTTTAACATAGAGACTGGCACATGAAAATTTTTTTCATTATTTTTTGATAGTTTGATGACAAATATGTAGTAAAAATGTATAGAAAAACTTTGAGGCAGTTTTAATAAAACGCAAAAAATTATTTAAAAAAATCAATTTCTAGCAACTGAAAAATAGTCACGAAAAACAAATTGCTTCAGGTGAGAGTCGAACGTTTTACCAAAAATTTTTAACTTTGTTTAAAAAAGCATTTTCGTGATTCAAGTTTCTGGTCAAAATCAATAAACGTGACGGTCTTTTTAAGACAAAAATCTAACTTGAGGTTGCCATACTGGAAGAACCAAACCAGGTGCACACGCTTTAGCTGGTTCACACTGTTCTGAGGATTTCATTGATTCAATTGGAACTATAACAGCAGGTCTCACTATCGGCCTTTGACCATTACAAAATTCTAATACAAAAATAAATACTATAGATAAAATAAAAGATTTCATCATTTAGGCTTGATTCCCTTGAGACAAATCTAAAATAGTTGGAAGTCAAACATCGGTGTAGATTTTTACATGCCATATACAGTCAAATCTCTCAATAGCGACCCGGGATCGAATAGGCGAACCTCTCAATAGCGATCCCAGCAAAAACTCGATTTTTTTGGATCTCGGTTATTTTGTACACTATTTGAGATCATTAATCACATTTTCTTTAAGAATCGGTTATAGAAACTCCAAAAAAACGAGTTTTTAAAAAATTCGCAAAAATTTTTGGTATTTTTTATCCTATTTTGATGGTTTAACCATCATACAATTTTGTAGTGTAGATTCCAAAAATATGTATTTTTACATCTTTTGCATTAAAATCGATCACAGTTTCAAAATTTGACAACAAAATGCCACCCCTCCCGAGGGGGTCGCTATTGAGAGGTTTGACTGTAGATATTGTTTGCAGTATGATCAAAAATTGAATTATACATATGGCGAACAAATGGATGCAAAATTTTAATGTTTAAACATTTTATATAAACAATTTTTTAAAACATGTTTTTTAAAGAGACACTCAAGAAATCAAAAAGAGATCATTGCCTTAAACAAACGGTTCGACTGCGCTCCAAATTGAATTTATTTAATGAGATTAACGCATGAGAAAATTTGTAAAAGTCATTTCGAGTCAAAATTCGATTTCTAAAAAATTCAAAACCTTATTCGAAGCTCATAAACCTTATTTTACGTTGATTTTTCAAACTTGTCTAGAACACCCTATAATTTTTTTCGACCAAATTTTCTATTTATCCGATGTATTTCGGCACTAGGCCACTCGTTACGGTTACGGGCGTTCGTTACGAGCTCTCGTTACCGAGCACACTCATCACGGCATTCCTTACGGCCTCTCGTTACAGAATCCGCTTGTTACGGCCTGTCAGGGACGTGCTAGGATTTCAAAAATGGAGGAGGGGGAAATCATAAACAACTTTTTTCAATGTTTTATGAAAAAATTAAATTTTTAAAGTTAAAATTAATCGGGTTCTGTAACGAGAGGCCGTAACGAATGGTCGTGAATTCGCGTCGTAACGAGGGGCCTAGTGCCCAATAATATTAAGCACCGGGGCCAAGTTCTAACGCTCTCGCGGGTTCTCCGAAAGTGACTCCGACCGGCACTCCCGAGCGTTTTACTTTAGAGTAAAATTAAAAACACAAAAAAATTTTATTTCCGATTTCGGTGATTTTGGTGTCAATCGTCTTCTCCCATAATCCACTACATCTTTTGTTCTAGCGTTGTGGGTTTAAATCTAACTTTCCTCAGATCGCCTGGACAAACAAACGCATATTACGGCTCTAGGAACTTCCGACAAAAGCGAAACTTCCACAACGCAACTTGTTGTGGAAGTTCCGCTTTTTTCGTTGTGGAAGTTCCTAGAGCCGCCGAAAAGGATTTGTATGCGTTGTGGAAGTTCCGTTGTGGAAGCTCCGCATGTCGTTTTGAACTCCGTTATGGAAGTTCCTAGAGCCCATTTTTTCCATTCAAAGGCATAAGTTATCATACCATTTTTTTGTGATATAGAGTCCTTAAGAATTTTATTTTTTCTAAGCAAAAAAAGATAAGCTAATTCTTTTTATTAAAGAACATAACAGAGGTCAGATTATATTGTCTATTATCAGCTAGCGGTTATTAATGGGGGTTTTGGTGCTAATATACCTTGTTTCGAATTCTTTAACTTGTTTTTATCATTATCGCAGAAAATCATTATTTTTTTATAAAGATGTGTTTTATTCAGCGTTATTAATAAAAAATAATTTATTTTGAGTGGAGTAGCCGTAGGTGGGGTACGTGGCAATTAGTGGCGTAAGCAAGGGGGTACCCAGGGTACGTACAAAGGGTGTAACCATACAAGCAGGGGGTACTGGGCTCCAAAATACGAATTGGTCCCAAAGGTCACTGTCGACCAAAAAAGATCAAAAGGCGAAAAATTATTTAATCCTGTGATTATTTTTGTGATTTTTCCACAAAAATTTTTTTAAATGGCTGATTTTATGCTACGAATTCGTCTTCGAGATACGAGTTCATACGTCGAATACGAGTTCATAAATCAAAAACGAAATCGTAATTCGACTACGAATTCGTAAGTCAATACGAATTCGTAGTCGAAATACGATTTCGTTTTTGATTTATGAACTCGTATTTCGACTATGAACTCGAATATCAAATACGAATTCCAGCAACGGTTTGAGCGGCTTCGCCGCCCAAACCGATTTCGTTTTGGGTGGTTTCGCTGCCCAAATACGAATTGGCCCATTAATTTTTCCCTCGATATGACAAATTAGGGGGAGGGTACAACACCCCCTCCCTTGCTTATGTACGGGCAGCTATGCCCGTACATAAGCAAGGGAGGGGGTGTTTTTCATCAAAAAGGTTACATTTATACAAAAACGAACAACTACAGTAGTGACAACAAATTTTTAGTATGTCTGGAAATATTGTTATACGGCCAAATTTTGGACGAGTAATTGGCTTAGGAGATATTTTTGACATCACTAGTGATCAAAAAGTTGGACATATATTTAAAAGGTAAATTTTATGTCAAGGGGTCATCCAGATATTACGTAATCATGTTGGGGTGGGAGGGGGTCGGCCCTCCTCATAAAAATTGATTACATTAGTGCATTTGTGATGATTACGTTGGGGGAGGGGGGTAAACCACCAAAAAGTTGATTACGTAATATCTGAATGACCCCCAACTAGTCTCACGCACGCTTCGCGCACCGATTTTACAAATGGAGCATTTTTTGTTTTACAGCAAAAACTAAATCTCTACCGTTGTCGAAATAAATGCATGTGAAGTTGGCGATAACCGTCACGACCCAGGTGCATGTTTTCAAAGTAAATCAAAAAATTCAAATCGCCAACTATCACTTGTGTTCATCTCGACAACGATTCAGAACTTACTGTAAAAACAAAAAATGCTCTATTTTCATGAACTTTTCGAATATCAACAAAAATGGCAACTTTTTTCCGACTGGACTGGTTCTTTAAGTTTATAAAAAAATTTCAAACATTTAAGAGAAATACCACAAAGTTGCATAAAAGTCCAACCTTGTCACAATCAACACTTGGAAACCCTCTGGACCGATAATTATTCGAAAAAATTCGAACAGCTCAAAATTGAAGGTGAAGCTAAATTGGGCGTTCTTTGTAAAGCTTTCATCGATATCGATGGTGCAGCAAAGTTTTTCACCGAAAAAGTTCCTAGCAAGAAAACTGTTCAATGTCATCTTATTCAAAGTATTAAAACTGTGCATGAAGAATTGTACCCTTTGCATGAGGATTTAAAGGATTGTTATTTGAAGAAAGTCTCGAATGGGACACATTTGGTGGTTGGAATCACTTGGGGTGCAAATGCAATTGCTACAATACTTTGTGAAAAAATGGATGATGAGAGGAAAAAAGAAGTCCATACGCATTTGAATGTTGAATTGGCAAATATTCCAAATCTTTTGGGCAGAGGCGCAGAATTTTTACCGCCTAAACCGACGGAAGACTCAACTGAAGGTAAAGAAGGCTGTCAAAAAACAACAAGCCCATCAAAACTTTCCGGTCCGGGTCTTAAATTTACATATGACAAAAAGGACAACGAAACATTAAATTCCTCAAAAATCGAGGTCAAGTTTAACGCTGATATCTTACCAACCGAATACAAAGTCCCTCGAACCATTGAAGAAGCACTCAAAATTATCGAACTAATCCCCAAATGTCTAGCCGAAAAAGATCAGGGTAAAGGCAAAGCCATGTACATCCATCTGATGCCGCTAGGCTCACTTCAAGACAATCTTGAAAATATACAAATTTCATCAAACTGTGTATACACACCTATTCCTGCTCATATTACCAAGCAAATTGAATACCTCTTCGAAGCTGTTGAAGAGAGCAATAAAAAACTTGAAGATTTTATGGATTTTATCGAGAATAACCGATCTATCGTAGCTGACAAAATTTACAAAGATGTTGATACTTACTATAAACGCTTCGACACCGCTATGGAAATGCTAAGAGAGAATTTTAAATGCCAACTTTTCGAAGTAAGAAGTGGACGAGAGCATCCAAAAACATTAGAAGATATAAAAGAAAAATTTGAAGAAGGGCCTTATTCACCATCAAATATACAAGCTTTCCTTGACAAGTATATCAATGTAAAAGATAAAATTGGCCAATTTACCAAGTTTGTGGAAAAAGGAGCAGAAATTATTTCTAAAATGGAAGATTTCCTAGCTGCAAAAAGAGATAGGAATAAAAAGATTTATATGCTTTTTGTCTCATCCTTGAGCGACCGGGATTGTGAATCTTGGGATGGAAATATCACACATTTCACGACTTTATGTGATACCATGAAGCATGAACAATACAAGTTTTTAGGTAAAGGGCGATGTATACGGCAACTACGTGAACCATAGGTCGGCAGGGTGAGAGGAGGAGGCGGTCCTCCTCCTCAATTTGGGGCCCATGAGTGAGTGGGTCAGGGGGAGGCTCCTCCTCCTTGTCAACATATGATGTGAACCCATAAGGTGAAATCACCCCCCCCCCCACGTGGGTGAGATATTGTCATTGAAAAGTGCGGGGGGGGGTAGGGGGTATAAGAACATGTAAAATAAGGTCGTATAGCGCAGTTGGATAGAGTACTGTTCTTTAATCTAAAGGTACAGGGTTCGAGTTCCGTGTGTGTATGTGGCTTGCCTCCCAAAATAAGAGGGGTCTGGAAAAATCTTCGGAGCAATTGTCGATCGGGGGGGGGGGTCTTTTCGCATAAAATTACCCCTAAATATGTAATTTAAAAAAAATTTTTCGATTTTTGACCCTGGGGTGACCCCCCTGATCCACAATAGCATCAAATCATCGATCAAAAAAAGGTCTTCGAAAAATTGCGGGCAGGGTACGAATTCGGACCCCTGCCCACGTATAAGGCGAATCCATTTGCGACCCATAAGAAGAACCCGACTGTACATAAAGCGAACCCATATCCTACATTGAAAAAATTTTTTTCGAAAATTCATCTTCTATAACTTTTTACTGTCTAGTTATTGACAAAGATGTCCTACCCGAAATCTCTGAAATTGGTAATGGCATTCGCATTTGCTTATTTTTCAACAACGAATATACCAGCAAAGATGTTTTCGAAGAACAAGCCAAAAACTACTGCACTATTCAAAGTACGGAAAAATTGTCGATCACCGAAAAGCCTCGAAATGTCACTGTAACATTAGTGCTTCCTTGCCCCGGATCATTTTTGAATGATAGCTGCGAGGAAAATTTGCATGAATGGAAGTGTCATGCTTGTAAGGAATCGTTAAAATATGGTTTTGACAAAAACTTATACTGTAAATGTGGACACCACTCAGTTTATAAGTCTGGATTTAAATGTACTAGTGCTTTACACGGGGATAATTATGTTACGTACGAAGAGAACAAGTTAAAGGATTTGTTAGCAAAAATTGAGTTGCCAAAGACTTGGTAAGTTTTGAATTTTTACAGTCGCCGCTCCATATAGTGACACCTCTATATCCACACCCCCTTCAATTCCATATAGTGACCCCCTCCCAAATGTACAAAAAAAGATGCAGAGTATTTTCTTTTAAAAATTCTTTATAGTGACACCCCCCCCCCTCCCCTCCAATTCGATATAGTGACCCCTTCCTTGAGGTGTCACTATATGGAATGGCGACTGTATTTATGAAAATTCATAAATGTAATATTTAGTTATCTTCGAGATTTAGTGTATGAAAATCTCTTAACAAGTCAGCTAAAAGAAGTTGGGCATACTTTAAAATTCCAAGGTTATAGTGTTGTTGGTGATGTCTATGTGGATAATTATACAAAGTACAGGGTGTCCCAAAAAAATGGAATTTTTGTGATTTTTCCATGAATTTTGGACCAGAAAATTTTTTCTAAAAATGACCCTATAGGGATAATTTTATGCGAGGAATCGATTGCGTATTCTCGAAGTGTGAAGACGCTTCCTTGATCCTGATTCAGGGTAGCGTATTGATGCGAAAATGAAAAAAATCGGATTTGACTGGATATCCGACTATCTAGGGGTTTTCTTTGCGAGAAATCGATTGCGCGTATTTTCGAAACATGAAACGCTTTCCTGGTCCTAAAAGTGGTAAATCGTGATTTTTGATCAACTTTTCAATTGTTGAATTTCTGTTTAATTTCATATTTTATAACAATTTGTCTTCCATGAATCAGGAATAAGAAAGCATTTTCACGTTTCGAAAACACATCACAATCGATTTCTCGCATAGAAAAACCCCTATATGGTTATTTTAGTGAAAAATAAAAAGTTTGAAAAATTTTGAAAAAATCGCTCAAAACCCAAGTTTCTTTTTCGGCAATAGAATGGAATCTACACCATTATTTTAAGAGGATATTAGCCACATTTGCTATAATTCAAAATTGCATAATCAATTTCGATAAGTTTGGTGTTATTTTAAAGGTCTAATCCTTAGCTATCAAATGACACCAAGACCATGACTTGAGTCGATCGCTGAGCTGAGATAAATGCAAAAGAGTCCAAAAATGCGTATTTTTAAAAAAAAATTTTTTCAAATACGCATTTTTTAGACTCCTTTGCACTTATTCCAGCTCAGTGATCAATTCAAACCATGATCTTGGTGTCATTCAATAACTAAGGGTTAGATCTTTAAAATGACACCAAACTTATCGAAATTTCCTGTGGTAATTTTGAATTATAGCAAATGTGGCTAATATCCTCTTAAAACGGTGGTGTGGATTCCATCCTATTGCCCCTTTTTGGGCATTCTGTAAATTTTTTTAGTGAGACCTTAGTTTGTGAAGACGGAGAAACGGTTTTTGGAAATATTGCCGGCTGGTCTTGGACTGCCACAAGCACTTCTTGGATTTATAAAAGTCCACATGATATTGGTCCGGGAATCAGATTTAGTTTTGTATGTTTTTTCTAGACTTTTTATTACAAACCAAATAAGTTTACGATAATTTTTTTAGGGTACTCATCCAAACAGATCACAAATCCTTGTCGGTATTCGCGCAAATTGTTGCTGGCGTTTTCGTGATCGATTGATCCTATTGTACTGGGCTGTGCCAAAATCAAGCTATGGGACCTGCAACACATTTGGTGTTGCTATCACAAAGCCGGGTAAAAACTACCAGCACTTTTTGCGATTTTTTTCGCAATGTTTTCAAAAATTTTAAAGTTTTTTAATTTTTACCAAAATTTTTATAAAGATTCGATGAAATCTGCAAAAGCTTAAAACTTTCATAACTACCCAATACTTGCATATTTTCGCTTCAATATACATATTTCTACCCTGAATCAGGATTAGGGAAGCGTTTTCAAGATCCGACAATGCGCGCAATCGATTTCTTGCATAGAAATCCCCTATAGGGTTATTTTGGTGAAAAGTTAAAAACTTTGAAATTTTTCGAAAATGACTGCAACTTTTATAAACTTAAAATTTAAGGGTTGAATTTAAATTTTAGGAACAAAATCGACGGAAATCCGTTTTTCGTCACTGGTCTCTGGTCGTGTTGATATAAGGGAATCCTTTGATCAATATGTTGCTGCTATTGAAAAGAAAGTGAAAGAAGGAACTCTTTTCAAAACATCCAATTCTATTCAAGTTAGGAATACGACTGACTACATCTGTGTCGAAGATGATGATATTGAGATACTTGGATCTATGAGTAAGTTATGCTTTGATAAAAGCAGATAGATAAAAAAATATTTTAGCCCTTGGATTTGAGAGTGATATCAACATTCAAGTTATCCCAAAAAAGAAATTCGATTATGTACAAAAGTTTGCCGATTTTGCTTAAATACAAACTTAGTGCTCAAAGTTTAGTCGTTTGTAGAAATATTTTTTAGCAAAAAGTAATACAGGGTGACTCAAAAAAAGCAATTTTGCGATTTTTCAAAAATTTTCAATTTTTAAAATTTTCACCAAAATAACCGCATGCGGGGGTTTTGGGATCATTCAGATATTACGTAATCAACTTTTTGGTGGTTTACCCCTCCTCTCCCCTCCAACGTAATCATCAAAAATGCACTAACGTAATCAATTTTTATGAGGAGGGCCGAACCCTCCCCCCCCCCCAACATGATTACGTAATATCTGGATGACCCCTTTTCTAGGAGAGAAATCGATTGCGCTCATTGCCGAACCTTGGAAACGCTTCCCTAACCCTGATCCAGGGAATAGATTTGTGTATTAAAGCGAAAATTGGCTAATTCAGAGTCATGAAAGCGTTTTATAGGTTTGGCAATGTGCGAAATCGATCCCTCGCCTAGAAAAAACTTATATAGCGTTTAAAAAATTGAAAAGTTTGAAAAAATCGCAAAATTACCCTTTTAAATCACCCTGTAAAAATTTTGTTTTCCATGTGCATATCTTATTTCGCATATTTCCAAGTATTAGATAAAAGAAAAATTTTCCAGCTTCCCTTTTTAAGTTCATCCATTCAAGTGGCTTCGACTCGATTCCCTCATCCATTGCGTTCCATTTTCCTTCGTTTTTTCTTTTTTCATGAGACTGGCCGCACCACGGATGTTGCCGCAGAATGACGTGGTTTCACACCGACTGCTTATCGATTCACATTTTTGCCTGAGGCGCAAGCGTTTTTTCCGAGTATTGGAACGACCCAAGGCACATATGAAGCCAAATAGGTTCTCGAATGCTCATGCAAACATGCCAGCTTGATGAAACGAACGAAACCAGTGTATGTCTTTGACACGCTCGCATGAGAAAGAAGGCCGCAGATGGTGTATGTGCCGTTTGCGAAGTAGCAAACTAGCCTCGGAGCCAACCAAAAGAGTAGCCGAGTGCCGTTGTCAATACATTCGAGCTTAGGGGCAGCCATTACTAAGGCGCGCCCTGCAGTTTTCATCACGGAAAACGGCAAGTTTTTTTTGTTAATTTTGTGTGTAGATGTGTCTTTGATAGCGTTTAATGATTTGTTCATGTGATGCATGTAAAAAAGCTTTTGACTTTATTGCCTTTTTTCTTTTTTTCATGTGGTAGATTTTTACAGGACCAGTCCGCTAGGAAAAATGGCATAGATAAGAACGGGATGGAACGATCGTTCAAACAGCACATGAACAGAATGATCAAGAACGGAATAACAATTGTGCTTGTAATTCCCTTTATCGTTCTGTTCTTGTCGTCCCCTTTTTGTGTCCTGTTCTTGTTCGTTCCGTTATTGTGTATGCCGAAAAAGTTGGCATTTTGTTGATGCTATGAAAATTCATGAAAACTGGTGACTACACGAAACGAGTTAACTTCCGGGTTAGGATTAGGTGTTGCCGAAACGGGTTACTTGCGGGCTAGGCTGAATTTCGCTAAAAGGTTGAATGGCCTTCAATTCAAATGAGATTATAGATACGTCATTTTTAGCAGGGAATCCGAATTCGGTGTTATTTTTCGTTTTTGAGTTCAACAAGATATAAAATTCTTAGATTTTTGGGGGGTTTTTGAGTTTGACAAAGATCGACCATTTTAACCCGGTTACGAGAATTTTCAGCCAAAGTGATCTTCCCAAAGAATGTAGCTCGAATTCCCAGGAAAATTTTGATATATTGGTTATGATATGTTTGTTCTCAAGTTTTTGACTTTTTTTGAAAATTTTCTAATCATTTTTGAACTTTCTAATAAAGCTTGAAAAAACTAGCATTTTTGCTCTGAACCTCGAACTTCGAAACTGGACCCAAAATAGACTTTTTCAAAATTGTTCAAAAATGATCAGAAAATTTTCGCCATGACCCAAAATGGTAAAATAGCTTACCTTTTTTTACACAAAAATCGTATTTTTTCGAGCATTTTTGCTTAAAAACACTCATTTAAAAAAATTGTACCTTTTTTGCTTAAAAGACATGTATTTTAATCATTTTAACACAAAAAATTTCGAACAAATGTGCTCCCTCACCCCCATTCGCCAGCTGAAAATTTTTTCGAAAATTGAAAGACACGTGCTCCGACTGATCCGCCGACTGAAATTACGCCACCGTAACTAAGATACCAAAAATTTCCTGGGAATTCGGTAGTGATGCGTCGAAATCGCGATTTCGAAATTTCGGGTGACGGTGCCCAAATTTCGATTTCGACTTTTCCAATTTCGAAAAATCGAAACGAAAGCCGAAAAAAACTTAAAGGATCAGTCCAGTAATTTACAACAATATGACAAAATGATATATTCAGAAAGATAATGAAAAATGGAGCATTTTTTATTTTTACGGCATGTTCTAAATCGTTGTAGTTTTCGAGATAATTGCGTTTGAAATTTTGAATTTGCTACAAGCTCTTCGTTGTAATACACAATCTTTTTTGAATTTTATGATAAAAATCGATTTTTGCATCGATTTTTTCAATTTTCATAAAATGAGCATTGTAGCAATTTTTATAGCTAAATGAAACGACACCAAAATTATCCAATTTTTTTTTTTGGTGTCATTTTGTTCATTTCATTTAGCTATAAAAAATTTCTAAAATATTCATTTTATGAAAATTTAAAAAATTGATGCTAAAATCGATTTTTCCGCAAAAAATTCACAAAAGGTTGTGTATTACAACGAATAGTTTGTAACAAATTCAAAATTTTAAACGCAATTATCTCGAAAAATACAACGATTCAGAACATGCTGTAAAAACAAAAAATGCTCCATTTTTCATGATCTT
>JAQGCP010000535.1:0-16234 GCA_034699885.1 Acrobeloides thornei | reverse complement strand
GTTCGAATGTTTCAACTGGCAACTAGAAACCATCAAATCGCATGGTGAATTGACACCCGAAATTTTGATCATTTGTGAAAATTGTTCTCGTATTGGACACTCTGAAAACAACTGCACCAACATTCGTATAATACAACGCAACGCTGTGCGTGAAATGAAATTTTTGCTACAATTGTTCCTCGACCAGAAAAGTTTGTCAGGCAAAGAAAAATCTTATCAACTAAAACTAAGTTTGATAGAGTTTAACTGTGCAATATGACAAAAAAGTTTTAGACAATTTGGAGATTTTAAAGACTTCAGCAACTGCTACAACATCGTCTTCAACAAATGAAGAAGGTGAATGTTCTACATCAGATTCTGATTTTTGTGAAATTATTGACAGCCCGACAGAAAGGCCCATAAAAAACATCAGTGATGATAGTCAAGATAAATTGGAGGAATACTATGAAGATCATGATATGGCATTTGATGAATCGATTTTGTCACCGCTGAAGAAGTTAGAAAAAAGTAGTAAAAATTCTCTGTCTTCTATGGGTGGGAAAATTTATTCGCCAGAAATTCAAGGTATACTTAATTGACTCCCTATCAAAAATGAAGTTTTATGTTGCTGTTTCATAATTTTATCTTGATTCAGGCAACTTTTCCAGCTATGATTAAAATTTTAGGCGCATCAACATCTGATAAAACACTTGTAGAAGAGAGTCAACAAGAGACCTCTTCCCAACCTCCAGTTGTCTCTGATCCTTTCAAACTAGAACCTTTTGTTGAGAAAATCCATACCCTCATTTCCGAAGGCAATCTTGGTGCTATCAAAATCTGCACAAATTGTGCCGAATTTGGACATGAAGACAACGAATGCCAAGTCGGTAAAATCGATGGGGTCGAAGAAAAAATTGATCAACTCTACAAGCTTGTTCAACTTTATGTCTCAGAATTGGAGCCTACCCCCTCGCCAGAATCACCACAAAAAGAGAAGAATACAAATGAAGAAATAGAAGTCATGGAAAGTATATTGGACCCAATGGATAAAGAGGAAAAGATGGATAGTGATCAAGAGGAAATGGAAATAAAAAATTTGTTAAATAATATTGTTGACTTGATGGACTCTACTTATGAATGTGTTTAATTTAATGTATTTCTCATAGGAAGAGAATCGGAGGGAGTGGCAAAAGCTTAAAAAATTGCTCAAAAGTTTTGTACTCATTTAACTCCGCCTGTAGGGCTGTGCACCGTTTGGTTTATAGAAGGCCATTTCTTCAATACAAAAAGCGATTTCACCGGTTTTAGTGTGCTCACAATTTTTTCTTTTTTAAACATGGGTTATAAAATTTGTTTAAATGAAGCGGCGTTTACAATGGTGACGAAAAGTGTGACTACGATTGAAACGAAAAAGTAACATGTTTACAACAAAATTTTCAAAAGTGTGACGAAAAGTGCGACTATTGTGAATTCGTAACATTTTTTGCAACACTTTTCGTATCACTTTTTTTATATTTGTCGCACTGCGCTTTCCAGTATGTTTTCAACAATGTTAGACATTTTGTCCGCATCTGAGATAGACATTTTGACGCATCTGACTTTCGAATCAATAAGGGGTAGGGTAAAAGTAATATCTAAGGGACCTTCATACTGACATAGGGGGTTAAAAAATTATGACCTAAGGGCAAAAGTTTTCATAATTTTGTTAAACTTTATTTTTGGATCCAGATTCGTGGTCCAGGTTCAGAGCAAAAATGCTAATTTTTAAGGCTTTATAAAATTCGCTTAAAAATAATCAGAAATTGTTTGCCATTATCCAAAAAGGTAAAATACCTCATTTTTGGGTAAAAAATTAAGTTAACATAGGCTTTTTTGAGCTGAATAAACAAAAAATATAAAAAAATCACCATTTTTTAAGAATAAATAGGCTTCAAGTCAAAAAAACTTAGTTACAAATACGTATAACCCATATATCAAAAATTTCCTGGGAATCCGAGCTACAAGTTTTGAAAAACTCGTTTGGGCTGAAAACTCCAGTAACTGTCGAAATTACCGATTTTGTCAAAAATCGTTCAGAAAACCAGAGGTTTTTGTAGAGATTTGCGATTAACTTTTTATTGAAGCGAAAACTTTGCGTAGGTGTTTATATAAAGTTGTAGAGCAAATTCTCAGCGTTCAAGTGATTGGTCAATGAGGACTCAAAACAATTCCTACGAGGAGCTACGACCATAACAATAAAATGGCACATTAACACAATAGGAACAATTTTAAATCTTGCATATTTCATCGTCAGACAGCTTTTTTTTAAATTTTTGTGAAAGTTATTCAGCATAGCTAAAAATAGCAAAATATACTGGAATTTTGAAGAAGTATTTTCGTGTTAATATAAGGTTTCATGTTTTATGATTTATTTTTAAAATTTTATACCTGGTTTATAGTAATATATAAAATTTTATACTTGACTATTTATATATTTTTTATAGTTTTGATTTACTTTTCTTCTTGATTTATTGTTTATTTTTTCGTATATTTTGTTACAAATCTTGCCTTCAAATTTATTGCTCATATTTTTTTAAGTTATAAAATATAAGAATTTCAAAATAAAATGAATAAAAATAACAACGAGAAAAGTGTCCAACACGATATATTTGCAGCTTGTGATTTGCTTTATAGAAATATATAACAAGCCAAAGGCCGGCTGTTTTTCTTAGCGCTTAAAATTAAATGTAAACAACCGATCAAGACTTATGCATCAACCTAATAGTCAAAAATGGTTCTTTTGCTACACTAGAATTCTGATTATGAAAAGGGAGTTCATACATATTTTTAGCACGGAAGTACATGGGTCATTTAAAAAAATTTTCAGGACAAAATTCATATAAAAAATCCGTGAACTTTTAGAACAACCCAATATTTAAAAGATTGTAAAGTGTTCTGTTTCAGTTTATATTATGTGAAATAATTTATTTGTTTTTTTTTATTTTACATATTTAGTATTAGTTTATTTTAATATAATAAAAAATTTTAACCAACGGATGCAGTAGTTAACCACCAGGACCAGGGCTGGTTGTAGTAGTTGATCTACCGGCACGACCAGGGCTGGTTGTAGTAGTCGAGCCACCGGCAGGACTGGTTGTAGTAGTCGAACCAGCAGGGCCAGGGCTAGTTGTAGTAGTCGAACCGGCAGGACCAGGGCTAGTTGTAGTAGTCGAACCGGCAGGACCAGGGCTAGTTGTAGTAGTCGAACCAGCAGGACCAGGGCTAGTTGTAGTAGTCGAGCCACCGGCAGGGCTGGTTGTAGTAGTTGAGCCACCGGCAGGGCTGGTTGTAGTAGTCGAGCCACCTGCAGGGCTAGTTGTAGTAGTCGAACCGGCAGGACCAGGGCTAGTTGTAGTAGTTGCTGTTGTCGTCGTAGTTGTTGTAGTTGTAGGGCAGACATTGCAAAGTCCACAAGTTTTAGGGCAATAAGTGCAAAGATATGTTTGGTTATAATATGGATTTTGGCAAAAACCGGTTTTGGCCCATGCTGAGCATCTAAATTTGCATTTTTATTATTTTTATTATTACGGATTTGACCTAGGGCTGATATCACTGCATCCAGTATTTCCAGAACAAGCGGCATATGGTGAACATGCTTGAATGTTGCATGAGGCGCCACACATACTTGCTTTATACGAACAATTATAAAAATTGTTTTGGCAAAATCCATTTGCTTTCCAATCTGAGCATCTATAGAATAGGTTATCTTATAGTTTATATACAAAAGCTTACAAAGTACTAGTGTCTTGGCATGGACCATTTACTGGTAATGTTCCCGGTGACGATGTTGCTGATGCTCCGTTGCATGTTGTTTGAGGGTTGCAACTGCCAATATTACAAGTCGATGCACAATATGACTGTATTTGTGAGCATGAATAAAAATTATTCGTGCAAAATCCACTGGACGCCCACTGAGAACAATATGTACTAGTATCAACACATGTTGTGCCTGGTGCTGGTGCCGGGGCCGTATTGTTTGGCAGACAAGCTGTTTGTGGGTTACAGCTAGCCACATTACAGGAAAACGAACAATAACTTAGATAGTTTTGGCATGTATAATAAGTGTTGCTGCAAAATCCACTTGCGACCCATGTAGAGCAGCTAAAATTCTTGAAAATTTTGATATTAGCTTATGCGGCATGAGTCATGCCTTGTCATAGTCAGGACTTTTTGGTTTAAGAAGTAGAGTAAGAGGGACCTTTATGATTAGTTTAACAAAAAAATTTCAAAAATTTTAAAAAAATCATATAGGGCATCTATTTTTGCAGATGTTGTGTTGTAGATGAGATCTCACAAAAAAGAGAGGTCTCACCAAACTTGGGTCAGAGATTCTTCTAAGTCCAACGCACCTAATAAATTACCACCCCAAGAGTCATTTAATCTTACAGTGAGTTATTATCTGTACATGTTGCATAGGCTTCTGAGCAAAAGGACAAGAATATTATTGCTGCTATAGTAAAGAAATGAATATTCATATCTAAATCTCACTGGGTATATGATGAAATACAGGGCGTTTTTGCACAATCTCACATCAAAGAAAGTTGAATATCTCAGCGAGTTTAAAAGATTTTCAAATGCGATCTTTTGTATGATATTAGTTGACTAATAGGACACATCATTTAAATATTCTTAAAAATTTTGAACGAGTCTAGTATCAAAACGAACACCTGAATTTGAATTTCTTAAGAAATTTTTGAAAAATTCTGCAGCCAATCGAAAGAGTGCATCGGAAAACGGGAGTACCTCAAATGTCGTAAAAAGCATATTCTTCGAGAAAATTTAATTCAAAGTTTATTCAAAATGGTCGAAATTCACTAAAATTATGCAAATCTCGACCATTTTTAATATCTTATGAAATTCAATTTCAGGTTTTCGTTTCGATACTCAGACTCGCTCAAAATTTTTGAAAAAATTTGCATAACATGTCCTATTGATCAACTAATATCATACAAAAAACCGCATTTGAAAATCTTTTAAATTCGCTGAGATATTCAACCTTCCTTGATGGGAGGTTGTACTGAAACACTGTGTATGTATCGGTCCGCTGGTAAAAACACCCTGTACATTCGACTGATTAAGATCCGTTTTATAACATGCTTATATGTAATTACGTATAGATCAAGAATGGATTTTTGGAATAGATTTTGATGTATCCTATGCTCCTTGGCCTGTCTATTTCCGAATATCTTTTTTGTTCCGAATGTTTGCTATGAATGTTTGATTTAAATTAAATCACAAGTAGTAACATTTTATTCTAAATTTAATTGCTTATGTACAGAGTGTCCAAAAATTTTTTAGCCCAAAATTTGTTAAATTAAAATAGCAGCATCAAATAATTTATAGATCTGTTTAAAGGGACGGTACACGTTCTAACAATTTTGAAGAACAGATTTTCGTGCCAATAATTAGATCTAATTGCAATTCAGGCAATTTTGTTGAATTTGTAAATGTTTTTCAAAATATTCGCCAATCATTAGTATGGAAATTTTTTACCCGTTTACCAAATCTGAAAGCGAAATGTAATACTTGCTCGAAAGAGTTCGATATTAAAGATTACAACACTTCTCAACTAACGAAACATCTGCAAAAAAGCAAAGACGAAGAGCATAAGGAACAGGGATGTAGTTCCATTCTGGTTCCGTTAAATTCCGGCCTTTTTCTCGGTTCCGTTTCCGTACTCGACGATTCCGGTTCCGCTTCGGTTTCGGAACCTTTTCCGCTACAGCCCTGATCTGGATTATTTTTAATAATATGCGTTTTCGGATCTTCAAACTTTTGATTAGTGTCAAATCTTTCAGGATCTGCTTCTTCTTTACTTGACCCTCTCTCAAAGATAAAGGGCTTTTGGTCAAAATAGTTTTTGAGACAATTTTTGACATCTTCACTTTTTCAAAGTTCTGCTCGTCCAATTCATGTTGCAGATCCCGGAAAAGATGGTAGTCGGATGGTGCAAGGTCTGGACTATAAGCTGGGTGGGGCAGGATCTCCCATCTCAGCTCTTGAAGTTTAGCTTTGGTCAATTTTGGGCATCTATACTTTTTATAAGTTTTTTTCTAAGTCACTTTTTCTAATACACTTTTTCTAAGAAACTTTTTCTAATACACTTTTTCTAACGTACTTTTTCTAATATACTTTTTCTAAGTTTTTTTTTGTGTGTTTGCGAGGAATCGATTGCAAGTGATTTCGAGACAACCAAACCAGTATACGACACTGAATCAGGAAATTTCTCTTCAACAAATTTTTAGCTAAAAATGTCCAAAAGGTGTGTGGAAACAACTTGAATTGAGATCGTTGACAAAATTTTGAGCCAAAATCTAGAAAAAAATGGAAAAATGATTCGATGACACAACTTGGGACATCGATTGTACCAATTTTTTTCTCATTTTTCTCGATTTTTTACTCAAACTTTTTCCAACTATCTCATTTAGAGTTGTTTCTACACATATTTTGGACATTTTTAGCAAAAAATTCCGAAACAAATCAACAAAATTTTTTTCACGTGGCAATCTCTAGTCATATTTTGTCATTTTACACATTTTGTTTAGAAAATCAATCTTGTTTTCAACTTTTTGTGGCGCTACTACTGTCGCATTACTCTTGCGCATTTTTCTTTCGTACGCCCATAAACATAGCACGACTTGGCATTTAGCCAAAATTTCATTCTTTATAGGAAATACCGTACTTTTTTTTAATTTTTAAAAATTTTAAGTCTCAATTTTTGTGCTACCTTGATCCCCTTTCTTGAATTTTTCTATAGAAATAGGTTAAGAATATTCAAATTTGTATATTTTTTAAAAAAATTTCAAACTTTTCTTCAAGATTATATCGATTTCTCCCCTAGACACCCAATACATTTTCTTCATACATTTTCAAAATACGGTGGTATTGCGTATTGGTCACCCGATGGCACGCACGAAAGCGAAATGAAATCTCTTGTTTCTTTATTGAGTAGTGTTGTGTACTGCGCGCTAAAAGTCGTGAGATAAGCGGGCAGCTCGATGTTTTTGAGAAATTTTTTATACCATGTGATGGGAAATTTTGAAACGTTTTACTTTATCAGAGGTGGATGAGATCATTTTTATTTATTGATCCAAATGAGCATTTTTATTTAGAAAGTAAAAGGAAAGTTGCGAAACTTTTACTTTCTGATTTTTTTTCGAGATATAATCTGTTTCATGACTAGGTTCCAAAAAGCTGGGACAGCATGGCCTAATGTCTAGGACGCTGGGCATTCATGTTATTGGGCGCGGGTTCGATCCCAACAGGGTTGAAATTTTTATTTTAGCGAATCATAAAAAGTTGTAAAAGTAAATCCCCTTAAAATAACATGAAAAATCTTAGTGAACTACCTCCAAGTTGTGTGGCACTTATTATTTCGCGTTACCTGGAGTGCTCCAGGGCAGTGTACAACAGATTTTCTGTTGTGTTGTGCAACAGAATGATTCTGTTGTCATCTGTTGTGATGTACAATAGAATGATTCTGTTGTGTTGTACACAACAGAAAAAACGTTAAAACTGTTGTTCAACAACATAACAGATTCAAACACTGCTCCAGGGAGGGGGCATCTATAGGCAATTTGTAAAAATACGACTGCGCCGAACACGCTGAACGGGTCCCAATTAGGCCTAAGTTTAAGCCTAGGCTTAGGCCTAAGCCCAAAAACAAAACTTAGAAAAAGTATATTAGAAAAAGTATGTTAGAAAAAGTGTATTAGAAAAAACAACTTAGAAAAAAGCTTAGAAAAAGTATAGATGCCCAGGGAGGCGACCCCTAGAGCACTCCGGGTAACGCTAGGCATTTTTTCTATCTTTTCATGCAGAAATAACATCAATAACGTGTTCCTCGACTAAAAAACCCTAGAAGATTTTTAGTTGATTTTAAAGAAAAAGTTTTGAATTTTGGACCATGAAGGTGCCACACAAATAGTGAACTAGCTCTCTAATCTTAAACCTAAGCCCTTTTCGTTGTTCTTCTTTTTTCTGTATTTCATTATTTACTTTTGATAAGTCCACGTGTTGATAACCACCTTTTGATAAGTCGTGTTAGAGATCGTATTTTTCAAAATTCAAAAATGTTTATTCAACAAAAAATACTTTTCAGCTTCAGCAATTATGGGTGGCAAAAGTGAACTTGCTAACCAAGTGGTTCCTACTCCGACTCAAGAGCAATTACGTATTGCACAAATCACTCAAGATTCAGCTACTTTTGATGGCGAAAAGATTGCTTTCCAAAAAATGGTCAGACAGGTATGCAACAAATACATAAATTCAACCAGTTTCCAAAAATTCAAATTCTGACTATAGCATCGTTTTGCAGCATCATAGAAAAGCTCTAAACTACACCCATCATGAGCCAAAGGCCACTGGTTCGATCCCCCTTGGAGACATATTTTTTTGCTATTTATAAAAATTTATTCTAGGTCATGGAAGCGGCAAGATGCAATCAGAACACAGCAGAGATCGCACTTTTTGACAGCAGCAACAATGTCGAGGACGCAATTTTGGCCATTATTGAACGAGAAGATGAACAAGAACGTTGGACGGAGAGCAAAAACAGAAAGACGAAGAAAAATGATTCAGTTTCGGCACACGTTGAAGAAAAAGAAAATTTCGTCGAAAGACGAGGCCAAGGCTTCCGAGGACGAGGTCGTGGCCGAAGTGAACGCCCAGATCGCACGGACCGGCAAGATCGTTTCGAAAACCAAAACCGTCAAGATCGTTTCGAAAGCCAACCCCGTCAAGATGGCACAGATCGTCCAGAAAGAGCAGAGCGACCTGAAAGATTTGACAGAGGGGATCGTGGCAATCGTTCAGGACGTGGTCGTGGTGCCAGTGGTGGTACGACAAGAGGAGGACGTGGAGGACGAGGTGGATCAACTCGTCCACCTAGACGTGATGATCGTAATCGTGACGAGGCAGGCGATGGCGGGTTTTCGGCTCCGATATCAATGTGGGATAATAACATGCAGAATAATAAGGAAGAGGATGCATCGAATGGTGATAATGAAGAGCTAAACTGGGTAAGAAAAAAATTTTTTCGAATTTTTCAAAATTAATATCAAATTCGTATTCAGCACCCCAAAAAAGCTCTAAACGACACCCATATCGTCATATAAATTTTATATTTTGAATTTAACTTCTAACTCTTTACCCACTAGGCTATGCATTCAGTTTATAGGACTAGGTTCAATCCCCCGTTGGGTCAATTTTCTCAAAAAGAGCTCAAAATTTTTGCATATGCGTAATTTTTCATGGGGAACAAGATTCGAAAGAAATTTTTCGATTTTTTACATTAGTACCCTAAAATTTTTTAGAGCAACACTCCTTTGGTGTTCAGCCGCCGTGAGCCACAAACTCACCACCAGCAACAACCTGTACAAAGCTATAGTTCGGCTCCCAAACAACCAGAGCCAGGTAAACCCATGTCTTTCGCAGCAGCTGCAGCTATGCGCAAGAAAGTGGAAATTATCCAACCGGCTAGTCAAGCACCAGGACCTATTGAACCGCCCCAGAGAAGCTATGAAAAAGAGTGCCAGCCAAGTCCGTCGGTTTCTCCGCAAAAGTAAGATATACACTTATACTCATGGCGCACCAAAATGCCGAGAAGGTGCAGATATAAGTCAAAGTTAAAAAAATTTCCCCCAAAAACTCAGCTTACCGAGCGCTTTAAAGTACCATATCATGGGGTTTTGGGGGTTTGACCCATGGCCAAGTGGCTAACGTGCTCAGCCTTTACTCATAGGTCACGGGTTCGATCCCGCCCCCAAAAGTCATTTTTTTTATTTTGATCCTGTCTGCACATCGGAATCTTGGTGCGTCGTGTACTCACTACCCACCACATATATGTATGTATAATTTTAGACCATATCAACAATCCTCGATTTTCGGCAACTCTGGCTCTTCCTACGGCAAAGATCTATCATTGGATGGACCACTTCACTCGTCGGATACTCTGAGTATCTCTCGAGGAAGTGCCAACGATACGGCTTCTCATCAAATAGGTGGTTTGACGTTTACGAATCGATCGCATGCCCAACAACAATCGCAAGCGTACCAGACGGAAAACTTGACCAATCAACTTAAAAATGATCTCGGAATTTCAATCTCTGCTGCTCCTTCATCGGGTGCTAATACGACGGTAAGAATAAAAGTGGACATTCTTTATGAGTTTTATTGTCGAATTAGGCTTAGGTTTAGGCTTGGGCTTAGGTTTGGGCTTAGGTTTAGGCTTAAGCTTGGGCTTAGGTTTAGGCTTAGGCTTAAGCTCTGGCTTAGGGTTTAATGTAAAAATTTTTATACTAAAAATGTTCAAATTTTAGTCAACAGTGGCCAATCTCCTCTCATCATTCCAGTCTTCATCGGTCGATGCTAAACCGCCGCAACAACAACAATCTCGCTTCGCGTCGACTCCACAAGCCAGCTTTAACAACACAGTTGAATTCGTAACGGGTGGAGATGTTGGTGGAGCAGTAACGGATTACCAATTTGGGTTCTACGCGGACTCAAGTCCAACGTCACGGGAAAATGATGTAGATAATTACAAGCAAGTGGCCAACTCTTTCTTGTCCTCTGCAAATACCCAAACTGAAATTTCGCCAAAAAGATTGGAGGTAAGAGAATTAAAAAAGATTTTTTTGGAAAATACAATTTTTAGATTGATCACGCATTGTCGAAGCTCAACCATATTGATGTAAGCCCAGCTAAGAGCACAGCTCCCTCATCAACCACTCAACCTGGCTCCTATGCCGCAGCTTCTCATCAAACCAATGGCCATCCTCAACAACAAGCTCAAACCCAACAGCTTCAACAACAGCAGCAACAAGATCCGCTCAACAAACTTCGCCAGGGTTCTGGCCTCTCTTATGCCAACACGTCGACTTTGAGCTATCCTCCGGGTACTACTACCAACAAGACACAGGCTCAATCCCACCACATCTTGACCATCTCACATCCGGATTCGTCACAACGCCAAAGTCAGACTCAGCAACAGCAACAACAACCCTTGCAACCAAACACCACCAGTACGCAGAGTCAAAGCTATCAAAGTTCACAGTCGGTTGCCCAACAACAACAACAGCAGCAGCAACAACATGCTCAGCAACAAGCCCAGCAACAGCAGCACCACCACCAACAAGTGCAACAATCACCGGCTCAACATCAACAGACCCAAGCACAACAGCTAAATCAGCAACCATTGTACCCACAAGCACAGAATTTTGCTGCTTATAGCAATCCGTATATGAACTCTTACATGAACATGAACTTGTATAGTCCGGTCACTGCGGGTATGAGAACCGATGATGCAGGAATGGCAGCGGCATTTTTGAGTGTAAGGAATTTGATTATTGAGCTTAGGCTAAGGCTTAAGCTTAAGCTTAGGCTTAGGCTTAGACTTAAGCTTAGGCTTAAGCTTAGGCTTAAACTTAGGCTTAGACTTAAGCTTTTTAAGGCTTAGTTTAGGCTTTATCTCAACCCCCAAAACCCATTTTTTCATTTTAGTATCCATTCATGAACCAGATGGACATAGCCTCTCTTACAGCTATGCTACCACCAGCAATGGCGTCTGCAACCGCCTCCACCGCTCAAGCTCCACCACCCACTATGCAGAGTCATTTACAACACCAACAACACAGCCAACAACAGCACCGCTCGGATCAGCATTATGACATGCCCAAGACATACTCCAACCAAAATTTGGGTGCTGTTACTATGACAAACACCGCGAATTTGGCGCAGAATCAACAGCGCACCACGATGGACAACTCGAATAGTTCGGCTGTGCCACCACCACCAGGATTTACGGGACCACCTTCGAACATTCCAGCGGCGACGGCGCTCTTCCAGCCGAACTTGTCTTCGTTGTTCCAGGTGAGAGGCGTTGTGAAATTACGATTTTTCTGTGAAATACATAAAAAGAGAAGACATGGCGGTTTGCAAAAATTGGAGAAAAATTTTAAAAACGAGTCACGCCATTCGACTCAGCTCAACAAGACGAGCAAAATGAGTTATATATTGTACAAAGACGCTAACGATCCACATGGCCGAGTGGTTAGTGTGCCAGGAATGCATTTATAGGTCGCGGGTTCGAATTCCGCGTCATATGCAAAAATTTTCAACTATAAATTTGATGCGGTATTCGAACCCAAGACCTATAATTGCAAATCTGGCATACTAGCCACTAAGCGATGTGAATTGTCAACGTCTTTGTACAATATATACCTCGTTTTACTCATCTCGTTGAGTTGGGTCAAAATGGAAAACGAATTCTTGAAACATCAGATTCGAAATCCTCATTCCAGAAATGCTTTAAACGAGTAACACCAAGCCTATAAAATTCAAAAAAAGATTTTCATGTTTTCGTTTCATTACACAAACTTTTTGTCAGAAATTCAAATCGTTGAATTTTATAGCCTATATGGGTGTCGTTTTGGGCTTTCCGAGGACTCTGACCACGAATCCGATGCAAAAATTTAAAAATTGTCTAAATTTTACAAGAATCAATTTTTTTTCAACATAATTAATTTTTAGATGCCAGGCTCATATGCACCAAATCTTTCTTTCCCACTAATGTTCCCAGGAAGTACACCGCAACATAAACTTCCAGCGACGATGTTTCCACAACAAACTTTGGACGACTCGATGAACATCAATGACATGCGCATGAACACAGCTCAAAAAATTTATGGCCAGGGTCAACAACAAGATAAGTATGGTGTACCAAATGGTGGTTCGAAAGATCGTGGTTTGAATATGGGTAAGTAATTGGATATATTAACACACGCTTTCTCTTAAAAATCGAGATAGTTGTCCCACAAAATCGCCTAGATGATAATATCTATCAATCATATTTTAGGTGGTGCCCAGCCAACTCCACCACCACAACTTTCTGGCAACTATGCTCCAGCATATGGCGGCGCTGGAGGCATGCAAAACATGGGACTTCACAAGAAGAACCCCTACCACTGGAACGCATAAGTTCCCTTCACAAAATGCCGCAGCTGCAAGCTCGAACGAAACCAATTAAACTATTTTTTTAAATTTTTTATTTTACAGAGTGCGTTAAAAGTTTGTAATCACTTTTTTTTAAATGTTGATATTTGAGTATCAAAGTCAAAGTTTTTGACGAAATTTTCGACATTTCTAGGGTTTTTCTATGCGTCGGACAAGAATCTGCCGTTATTTTTTCTTCTAGATCTCGAGAATATGGTCAAACATGGCTTACAAAAATAGGTCTTAACCAGACCAGACCATATTCCCAAGGTCTAGGGCCAAAAATAACGGCAGATTCGTGTTCGACACATAGAGAAACCCTAGAGATGTCGAAAATTTCGTCAAAAACTTCAACTTCTATAGTCAAATATCAACATTTCAAAAAAGTGATCACGAACTTTTCACGCACCCTGTATATATTTGTACACCCATATATTTTAAAAAAATCTTATTATTTAAATATTTTCCACTTTTACATCACTCTCTTTAGAAGCTCTCCCGTGTATGTGATCGCAAAATTTTGTTTAAATTTTAATTATTATATTTGATTATCCAAAGTTCTGTACAAGTTCTTTCTTTTATTGTAGCTTTGAAACGCGTATTTATATGAACAGGCAAGAAAAAAGTGTTAATAAATGTTGATATAAAAAGCGATTATTACACATAGCAAAACATAAACTGGAGAACTGAGCGCTTCGCGCTCGGAGGGGAAAAGAAGTTGTATTTATTATCCGTACACGAAGCTCGTCCTCGCTCCGAGTATATGTGGTTCTAATTTTTTGGCAGGGTCAAAAACCTTCGATTTCTGTTGTAAATCGAACCTACAAGTAATTGATATAAGCCGAGAGTCTTAGCCACTCGACCATGAGGATAACCTCTTACACGTCGATAAAAGTGCATTATCATCTTATGTTTAAAACATAATATGAGGCTAAAAAATTTTCCTTGAAAGTACATGTTTGCTTCAACTTCATTTAAATTAGGTCTATATATTAATTAAGTGTGAGGTAAAGCGTGAGATAAACTCATTCTAAGTATCGAGCAAACTCAAAACAAGGTTGGATGAAGATAGAGACTGGCATTTGAGAATTTTTTTATTCATTCTTTTGACAGTTTGATGACAAACATGTAGTCAAAATGTATAGAAAAACATTAACAAGACAGTTTTTAGAGAAAATCAATTTTTACCCCCCTGAAAGACCATTCATCCATCCATCCTGAGGGCTAGTATACCCCCTGGAAGGCCATTCATCCATCCATCCTGAAGGCTGGTATACTCCCCTGAAAGGTCATTCATCCATCCACCTTGAGGGCTGGTATACCCCCTGAAAGACCATTCATCCATCCATCCTGAGGGTCAGTGTACCCCCCCCCCTCAGTGGTTTTGCTCTCACTTCCTATGCAGAAGGCTCAGGTTCGACTCCCACCTGAAGCAATTTGTCTTCGCGTGATTATTTTTTGGTTGATAAAAATTGATTTTCCCTCAAAACTGCCTTAATTAATGCTTTCTCTATCAACTACATTTTGTCGTCAAACTGTCAAAGGATTGAATAAAAAAATTTTCATGTGCCTGTGTCTATCTTTATCCAATCTTGTTTGAAGTTTGCTCGATAACTAGAATCTATTCATCACAACATTTACCTCACATTCATCTCAACCTTTACCTCATTTTTAATTAGTATATAGACATTCAACTTCATTTAAAACGAAGCTGAAGCAAGCAAACATCCATTTTTCTCATCTCGGGCACGCGAGTCACTTGTTCTTATTTTTCTATACCTGCAATAACTAGAACGAGAAATGGCTAGCAGCAATTTTTCTTATGACAATAGCAGTGAATTTCAACCTATTGATAAAGACTTTGTTAATGGGATTAAGACTAGGCAATACGTAAATTTTTGGATTGATACATTTGCGACATTGTTTGCCTTGGTCATGATCATATGGAAGAGTCCGTTGGAGATGAGGACTTATAAGTGGTTTTTGTTGAATATCGTGGTGAGATTTTTGTATATCACCCTATCTTGCTTTAATATTTCTGCCAGGATCTGAACCATATGTGGGCAAGGGAGGAGGGAGTTTAAAAATTCTCTATCCCCCGTTCTGAAACTGCAGAACTGTGGGGGGGGGGGGTTGTCAGGCCTTCAAGAGCGAGATGGGGTCCATTTATGGACCTCCTATTCACGTATGGCTGTAAACATAAAATTATGCAAAAAATCTAGGTTTGGTCCTATCTTATGGATGTGAATCTAACTGTGCTCTATGTGCCGCTTAGTTTGTTTCCAGCTCCAGTAATGTGTATCCTTGGGCTGGCTGACCATATAGAAAACTTATTTTATGCTAACTATAGCGTCATTTTTCTACTAATCGAACTGTTAGGAGCGTGTGGGGCAGCTATAGTTTGTGCTCTGTATTATAGATATAGGTATGGTCACTCAGTAGGGGAGAGGATCGGGGCATAAGCTTACAAGTGGAAAGAAGTTCAAATGACCAAAATTTACCATTTTTCACCAAAAAGTTCATCAAAAATGATCAAAAAAAATCAAAAAGGCTGCCAGGCCAAAAATGCGGGGGAGGGGTGAGAGATAACTTCCGAAAAAATGCGAGTTTAAGATACATATATGTACCCCCTACCCATGTATGGGGTCACAGTTGCACAGACCCCGGTCCAAAATTTTTGTTTTTATGACCCCTCTCTACACTTGACGACCTTTTTTCAACTTTTTTTGGGGTAGGTCATCGGTCTCCGGAGCCGGGATCGATAGCCTACCCTCTCCTCCCACCCAATAACGCATGACCTCCCCCCAACCAACCCCACTCCATGACCTACCCCGGTAAAATTTTATCGGGGTTGTGCAACTGTATATGGGGTATCTCAAATTTCGAAAATTAAAACATTTCAGATCTGTCATGGGCCAGCCAATGGACATTTTCCACAAAAAATCCGTCATCATTGGCATCGCTCTCTTCCACTTTGCCAACGGTCTTCCCTGCCTGATCGCTTTAATTAACGCGTCCGATCAGAGCGTTCCCCACATTCGCAAATATCTTCAAGAAACTTTCCCCACAGCACCCGATCTTTCTTGGCTCAAATGTGGTGCTCTAGTCGGATCCGCTTTATCCACAAAGATCTTTGTAGTCCTGTGTGCGACAGAAATCTTGCTATACGTGTTGATAATAGCTGGCGGAAGTGTTTATGTTTTCATATGTTTTAAGAGATTATTGA
>JAQGCP010000534.1:0-16241 GCA_034699885.1 Acrobeloides thornei | reverse complement strand
AACTGACTCATATTTCCTGAAAAATTCTGAAAAATGGACTTTGAAAACTGATTTTTGAATTAAACCGATCGAAACCCTGTTTACAACAAAAAAATCGGACCCCTGCTCCTTACTAGACGTTTTACTTTATTGGAAATACATCCTATGTCATTGATTTCTATCCTTTTGTTTGAAAAGTACACAACGTGGTGGCCAGACTTTCGAATGCATGCAGCGATAAAATTTTCTTTCCAAACTGGACATATTCAAACCAGTTTTTTCTAAAGAATGATGTGTGCTTGGACTTGATGCCTGTTAATCTTTTTGATCAATGGAGGATTTTATTTATTAAACTATTTTATAGTAAATTATTTTTCATAATTTTTAAAACCGGGGCCGAGCGCTACCGCGCTCGAGAGGGAAGAGGAGGATTGTGACTCCGAGCAGGGGTCTATTGTTGTACTTGACGTTCAAAAGTTTATCTATTGAAACTTAACGGACCATAACGAAAATATATTTACACGAATAGGAAAAAAGAAGGAAAACGATGACACTCATATATTTACCAACATGAAGGACTATTTTTTTATATTAAGTTGTTTAATAAATATTTGCGGCCCAAAAAATACATCTAAAATCGGCATTTTTCACTCTTTTTCGATGAATTTTTTTCAATAGTAATAAAGAGTGTATGCTGAATACGATCCAATCGGTTTTTTTGAATGAAACTCTAAAGATCGATTAGATCGTATGTTTTCGTACCAATATACAGACTTTTTCAAAAAATTAGGCCTCAAAAATGCACCGCTATTGTTGACGAAATTTTCGACCTTCCTAGGGCTTTTGTAGGCACTGATCACGAATCTGGCGTTATTTTTTGGCCTAGAATATCAACATTTTAAAATAGGGGTGCATTTTTGAGGCCTAATTTTTTATAAAAAGTCTGTATATTGACACGAAAACATGACCTATTCTCAAAAAGATCGATTCGATCGTATTCAACATACACTCTTATCCAATACTGAAAAAAATTTCATCGAAAACGAGCGAAAAATGCTGAAATTAGATATACTTTTTGGGCCGACAATATTTATGTTACAACCTAATATATATATGTTATCATTTTATCTGAAAATCAGTTTTATCTGATAGAATCGATAAAGGCTTAAGTTTAGGCTTAGACTTAGGCCTAGGCTTTTTACTTAATATTTTATTTAACAAACAATTTTTGATAAGAAATTAAATGTATTCTCTATACCCTGTCTTTAATGATTTATTATTATTTTTGCCAATAAATGAAATTGAAAAATGTCAATTGGTTAAAGTTTCTTGGTGGGACAGTATTGATAGAAATTGGAAATCACTACCACGCCGAATT
The DNA here is from genome assembly GCA_034699885.1 of Acrobeloides thornei. Taxonomy (NCBI): domain Eukaryota; kingdom Metazoa; phylum Nematoda; class Chromadorea; order Rhabditida; family Cephalobidae; genus Acrobeloides; species Acrobeloides thornei. Next base: position 14,884 of record JAQGCP010000534.1, on the reverse strand, counting down.
TTATCTCAAATCACTATTGGCCAAGAATGCTTAGCTTATGCTAACTTTTCTGATGATGTAAGTATTTCCAACGTTAAATTTTGTTCCAATTTCCTTTAAAGGACCAGTCCGGTCGGAAAAAAGTTGCTATAATTTGTACATAATCAGAAAGTTCATCAAAAATGGAGCATTTTTTGTTTTTACAGGAACTTCTAAATCGCTTTCGTTCGCAAAATAATCGGGTGTGAAGTTGGCGAAATTTAAAAATTATGTATTAAAACGAAAGATTGTACCTAGGTCGATCACAGAAATTTATCTCGAAAACTACAACGATTCTGAATATGCCGTAAAAACAAAAAATGCTCCATTTTTCATCAACTTTCCGAATATGTACAAATTAGAGCAACTTTTTTTCCGACCGGACTGGTTCTTTAATAGGCTATGAAAACATTCTTATGCCCAGATGCTCAAAAATATTTGAAAAACTGTTTCATACGTCATATCTATCTGTGTATGGATTCGAGTATTTATTTGTTAACGCAACAATTACTTAAAATAAGAACATACGCAGGATCGCCACTAATATCATATGAATGCACAATAGATTATATATCTGAAAACTTCGACAGTTTTGAAGGAATACCATTTTTGTATAATGGAAATATTATATCCAACAGAGTAAATATCAATCTTCATGGCAATGTATTTATATCTTTGGTTCAACATATGAAATGCTTATGCTCACTTCCTTCAAATGTTGACTTGTATGTGAATATTATACAAACCCCTATGAGATATCATATTGATCCGGCGCATTTTATCAATTGTTTTTCTGCTATAGAAGCATCTTGTCCACAACGAAAAAGTATGGTTATCAGTGGTGGGTTTAATGGAACCCAAGTTGAGTTATTGAGAACAATGGTTAAAGTAAATTTTTGTCAGAGATATATAAAAGTTGCTGCCTGCCCCACTGTTAGATAACTAGGATCTTGACCTCCAGAATCTCACCCGGAACTTCAGGCAAGACCTTGCCCTTGTTTCTACACTGACGTGAAACAACCTTTTATTGAAAATCACTCGATCAACACTAACTATACATTATAAATCTCATAAAAGCTTATCTTAAAGATAGACATTGAGATTCGTCTGTACTCTCTTGTGCCTCAAACACGCTCCATGCTATATATAATTTTGCGCCGGGGTGGTAATATCCACCCCTTTTCACCTATGCCTCAAATGCACCAATGTGTTTCTCTTGGGCTATTCCAATTCGCCCAGTGCCGCGGGGTATTCAAAAAGTTCGAATTTTTTAAACATAGTCTTAAAATTTTCAACAAAATTCCAATTTTTAACAAAAAAATCGATTTTTTAAGCAATTTTTTAAATCAAATTTTTCAATTTTTAGACAGGCGCTAAATGAAGTATATCATTTTTGTTTTAGATATTTCAAGAATCGAAAAATCCAAAAAATTTATGGAACAATGTCTATATACATTTTCATTCAATGTCTAGTGGCCCTGCAAGACGTTTCCTTCTAGATACTTCTGAACTAAAAGAGTATGATGAATTTCTAATAAGTGAGCGGCCAGATGGCTGGAAGCTTAGGATCAAATTTCCTGGAATTTATTATAAAAAGTACGATGTAGAATTTCAAGTTGTTGAACCATTAGGATAAAAATTAACATGAGTTACAAAACGTGTATTCAGTTCGCGTCCGTACATAATAGAAATTAGCATATCTCATGAATGATTGAGTTTCAGAACATGGTCTTTATATGAAATGTATAGCATTTTTTAAGGGCTATCCAATGATCCAAAACCATATCAAACGGATTTAACTACGCTGAGATATGCGAATTTTGGTACATGAAATCGTTTTCGAGAGATTTCTGAAACAAAATATAAATTCGCATATTTACCTATGTTAGAACCCGACTTAGACCATGAGCGAGATGTCATTGTTTAGGCCAGATGTTCTAGTTTCTCATCAGATCCATGCGACCAATTACAAATTTTGATAAAAACCACAAATGTGAAAATTTGGTCAGAAATTATTACCTATTATATAGATATTAATCATCATATCTCCTGAACGATTGAGTCTCACAACATGGTCGTTATATGAGATTTGTAGCATTTTTCAAGGGCTATCCAATGACACCAAAATCATTCGTAACGGATTTATCTATGCTAAGGGGTCATTAACATATCACGTGATCAAATTTTTGACATTTTTAGACCCCCTCCTCCATGATCAGCCATTTATTTATCTATTACGAAATAATTGGCATCTACATTTTACAATTCTCACAGTATTAAAAGCACAAATAAAACAGAGATATTTCGGATTGAGCAATCGGTAAATTACAATAAAAATAAATCAATAAAACCACTAGGATAGATTAAAGCTTTAATTAAGCAAATGTAACAAGTCAATTTTTGATCAATTATGCTTATATGAGGATACACTAACTTAAATGAGGCGCACTAATAGCATTAAATGTAATTTCGTGAGGTAGTTTAGTATAAATTCTAGGCATTTGTACAAAAAAGGAGTTAAATCTAATATTGTTTTTGCAAGCTTCTGAACTTATAGATAACTACGTCAAAATGAATTTTATGTTAAAGAGCACAAAGAAATACATCGAAAAAATGTGAAAAATTTTTCCCCGTGAGACGCCTCTGTGGGCCTGGAACCCAAAATGTGTTATTTTGGGTCTGAAAGATAGCCTCATAACTTTTTATGGTTAAAAGCTTTTTCGATAATTTTTTCTGCATCTGTTAGGGGGTGAAAAGGCGCAAATTATAATATATTAACTTTCACTTCAAACGATGTAAAAACATGAGTTGAGCGAAAAAAAGTTTTTAGGGCGAATAAAATAATACAGGGTGTCTCACAAAAAACCGGGCACTTTTTTATTGTGCGTTTTCTCAGTTTCCCAAAAAGATTTTTCGATGATCTTTTTTTCTACATATAGCTCGCCTCCTCTTGTTTCTTTTCCAGATGTTTATAGCAAAAAATTTCGAATTTTACATACTTGAAATTTGCGATTTTTACCAAAGTTACCGAAAATTTCTTAAAAAGCTACGTTTTTAAGGCAACATGAAAGATTTTCGACCAGCTATTATTCGAATGCATGAAAATGGATATTCTGAGCTCCAGATTGCTGAAATCTTTAGTATTTCAAAGTCCACTGTTCACGATGATTCAGCCTTGGTAAAAAAATCGCAAATTTCAAGTATGTAAAATTCGAAATTTTTTGCTAAAAACATCCGTAAAAGAAACTAGAGGAGGTGACTATATGCAAAAAAAGATCATCGAAAAATCTTTTCGGGAAGCCCAGAAAACGCAAAATAAAAAAGTGTCCGGTTTTTTGTGAGACACCCTGTACAATAAAAAGTATCGACATTTTCCTTTACTTCATCATATTCGAAATTTGTCGAAAAGAAAGATCTAGGATCTTTCTTCCATAGCTATGTCTCTAAATTTTACAGCTTTAATGGCATAAAAAATTAAGGAGCTAGTTTACCTTTGGGGCTGTCCTTAAATTATGTTTGCAAAAAGTTGGATTTTGGACCCCTCTCCCCCCGTTAGTTTTTTTTCTTAAAATTTTAATAGAGCGTTAGATTTTCAGAGACCTCCTTTCCCCCTCTTGGCAAACGTAATTTATGGACAGTCCCTTTTCGGCACATTTCACGTCGTCTAAAATTGAAATAAAAATTTTCGATTTTTTTCCTCGAAAATGTCTATATAGGGTAATTTACATACGATAATCACGAATTTCGCATTTACGTGAAAAGCTAAAGAAAATGGATATAATATCAGTTTTGTCAAAAATTGACTCTAGATTAAATAGTGAAACTAGCTTCAAACAGCCATTTTCTCCATTTTCATTAGCATGTGCCGAAAAGGTAAACTAGCTCCAAATGTAATAATTACTCTATAATATTCTTCAAAATTGCGCCAATATACAAGAAAAGGCGTGTAAGGCTCAACATCCGTAAGACTAATTTCCTGATGCCGATAAATGCCTAAATTGAAAAACAGGTCTAAAAATGTTTTGGTCTTATTTAACCTTCTTTTTTGTAGTTTATAAGTTTTTTCGAACTATAATAAGATTTTAAAAAGACTTCACCATTTTCTGTTACTAAAACAATCGATTGATGAAGACTTAGGTGTGTTGGGGTCGATTGCGTGTTTGGGATGGTTTCGTATGTATAAAATTCATAAGATCTTGCGCCACCTGTTTGTTCCCAATAGCCTCCAATATCACCATTTTGTATAGCCTCTATGATAATGTCATTTGCTTGCTAAAAATCTTTTTTTTTCATTCCCTTTGTGTTAGAAAATTTATTAAAATATCTAATATCATCTATAGATACCGGGAATTTGAAGGAGTATTACAGTGTTAAAGCCGGATCTCGGTTGCTTAACCGTCGGGCTGTAAGATGAGATAAAAAAATCTTGGGTTTTCGGAACTTTTTATATGTTTTGGTCAACCGTGCCTCATAGTGTAATAAAAATTTTAAAAAAATATAAAACAAAAATTACATTAAGATATTCTTTTAATGCTTCATTAAAAACTTGCGCACTATAATTATGGATTGTATTAAGGTCTACTGGAGGCCTGAGAGGGTGTTTGATGTAATGATAAATGGCATTTTCTTTACTGGTAAATTTTATTTTCCGGTTGCTTGCCAAACATTTGATATTTTCAACAGTTTTGTCAAAACTTTCGTATCTTGGGATCATTTGGGGACCAATAAAATCTAAAGAAAAAACCATTATTACTATGAAAGACGATCATTTTTTAAATTTAACAAAAGACATTTGCTACGATGATAAAATTTCCCCATGATAAAATTTCATTTTGATTACCTTCGAATGGAATTTGTCGTGCCATAAGTTCGTCAAAATCGCCTTTAATCTTATTGCCTAATTCACTTGCTGGTATTCGTTTTTTTCTAATCTCATAAACGGCTTTCATTAACTCGAAAGCACCATAAAACTGGCCGGGACTAACACTTCGTTTGCGTTGTACATACGTATCACAATGTTCAATAATTTCCTTCTTAATAGCCGAATCAAAATTTTCATTCTTAATAGCCGAATCAAAATTTTCATTCCCAAAGAAACGCTTCATCTCTTTGGCGCGAATTTTTTCATGCTGATGCAAGTTCTAAAAATCAATATTTTCACTTTAAATAGTAGATTTTTCTAAAATGATCATATGAAATTTGAATAGTAAAAAAATGGTTGACTTCCAAAAGCGCGTTCTCGCTAGCTTTTACCGGATGTACAATATTCCAAAAAACAAATTTACAAAGTACAAAAAATACAGGGTGATCTATTTAATTCCGTGAATTTGTTTTGTTCATAACTTTTTAAATTCAAGTCCGATTCTTATGATCAACCACTCATTTTAAAGATACACATTTTTTGAAAAAACATTTAAAACCATAAAAATAGTCAAAAAAATGTTCAAAATTGAGATATCTCGATGAGGGAAAATCCGATTGCGGTAATCTTTAAAAAAAAATAAAATGGCAAATATATAGCTTTAAAATGAGTGGTTGATCATAAGAATTGGACGCGAATTTAAAATGTTATGAGCAAAGCAAATCCACGGAATTAAATTGATTACCCTGTATGATATTGTTTTTTGTATATCTACAGATCCTCTCTTCAACTTTGTAAAAGATCGCGTGTCAAAAGCTTGAACCGTTTTCGAGATAACGCGATTACAGACAAACGGGTATAACAAAAATATACATCATAAAAGTCGTTACGAGTTTGTTTCAAATGTACCAAAGGAAGAAAAAAGTCTGAAAACGGCTCTAAACTTTCTAAAAAACACTTAAAAACAACCTTTTATAACAATACAGGGTGTTCAGCAAAAAATTGACTTTTATACCAAATATTTAGAAGAGCGCCAATGGCGCTTTAAAAAACGGTGCGCTTCGCGCGTCATACGTTTTCGAGCTACATCCGGCGCCTGAATGCGCCGAGTCATAATATATCGACAAAAAACATGCGGCGCCGAGTCATAATATATGAAATAACACCCGGTGTCTGATGCAATCGAGTCATAATCTATATAAAAACATCCGTCGCCAGACGCACCGAGTAAAGATCAATTTTTAAAAAATCTCATTTTCTTGTTCAGCATAAAATTCTGAATTGAAAGAATACCATATTGTTGAGATTTCAAAAAAATTTTTAAAGTTTTTACCCATTTGTATTTATACTTAAAACTTTTTCGTTTGTTTTTTCATATTTTAAACATATGCCATGCCAAAACAATTTGACACATGCCAAAACAAGTTCTAAAAATGAAAGATGTCGTTTATAGGTGTTTTTTAGAACGTTTAAAGTCATTTTCAGACTTTTTCCCCAGAAACAAACTTGCGTTATTGCTTGATCGATCAAGGATCAAATTTAAAAAATAATTCTTAGTAATTTCTTACATCAAAAAGTCTTTTATTATTGCGATTTATAATTTTTTTATTAAGATAGTTCTCCAATTTCTTCAAAAAGTTCTCCAAGTCCTCAATTAAATTTTGTTCAGATATTTTTTTACCATTAATGATTTCAACCAAATCTTCTTTATAATAATCGGGTGTTAATCGGGTAATTATAACTTCTTGTATTATATCCAAAGCTTTTTCCACTCCTATATGGAGTGGAAAATGAGTACCATCAACCATGTTTACATTGAGTTTTAAATAAAAGCCATCCAATTGGGAAAAGGAAAGATCTTGTATTATAATATTAGTATGATCTGTTGTCCTTTTCGATACATTTATTAAATTCAAAATGTTGTATGAATATATAGCATTATTAATGTTCTATAAATGATTAGGTTAATCTTTTAAAGTTAAATAACGCAATTTTTTAGTATTTATGCCATTTTAAAAAAAATTTTTGATACGGTTATTTTCTCATTTTCCACAAAAGACGAAAGACAATAAAAGGATTTTGTATAAGGCCAATCTGAAAAATTAGGAAAATGGAATTTTATCAATGGAAACGTTTTGTTTGTATTCTTATCAAATTGATATAAAAAAATAAACAAATCATTACATATCGAGAAAAATTTCAATATTCTGATTTATAATTTTGGAGCCAGAAATGATCCTCTAATAATTTTCGGTTCCCTCCCACCTCTTATACACTCGTTGACAAAAGTTTATGACCACTCCCAATTTTTAATTTAATTTTTTTAAATGCCATAAAAATTAATAGGAGAAGACACTTTTAAGCGGGTTTTTAGAATATGTAACGAATAGCGCAGTTTTAAATGCTAAAGCCAGGTTTTTCTAGGGGGATCCCGATGAGATGGTCCCCCACCACCTCCACCAAAAAAACGACCTTTTTTTAGCTTGATGTAGTCTTCTGCACCCAATTTTTATGGACCATCTCATATTCGGCGCGTGTTCCCCTCAATTTTGGGTCCGTGCGTGCGTGGGTCAGGGGGAGGTTCCCCCCTTGCCGACCTATGATTCGTTACATATTCTAAAAAACCGCTTAAAAAATGTCTTCTCCTATTAATTTTTATGGCATTTAAAAAAATTAAATTAAAAATTGGGGGTGGTCATAAACTTTTGTCCACGAGTGCATATATGCACAAGGTCTTAGGAGTGGTTGCTCCGATGCGCTATGATTTTGGGCCCCGCATCATGACGCGCGTCATGACACGTACCATGACGTGCATCATGATACGTATCATTACGCTGCGTCATGATGTCATAATACGTGTCATGACGCGTGTCATGATGTGTGTCATGACAATCATCATGACGCTGCATCATGACACGTATCATAACGCTGTGTCATGGTGTCATGACGCACGTCATGGTACATGTCATGATGCGTGTCATGACGTGCGTCATGGCACACATCATGACGCTGATCATGTGTGAACACTAAAGAGTGAGTTTCGTTCGAAAAAATCAAGAAATTTTTTTTGACCCGATATGGACAGGATTCACACGCCCCCTTTAAGCCAAATTATAAAGGAAAACAAGCGGCATGAAGCATGTTAGAAAGGTTCATAACGCATCAGAACGCCATAGAGCATATGTAAAGATTCATAGCACATCAAGTAGGCTTTATCCGCTTGATGCGCTATGAATCTTTAAATTTCCGTTCGATGCGCGATACATGGCTTAGGAGTCTCCCTCCCCTTGTGCATGTATGCACGAGTGTATCCACAAGTTGTAAATATAGGCTAGTTCTAACAAGTTTTTATTATTATTTTTTAATCGCTTTTTGGTTTTGGAAAAATTTACTGGAAGACATGGCCTTTTCTAATTTTTTATTAGAGCTAGAAACTAAAGATTATTTTTAAGCAAGCATACTTTTCGCAAAAAATTAATTATATCTAATGGCGTTGCCAAATTTATGCCATTTATTAGTGCCCTTAAGACATTCCAATTGTTACACAACTTTGTTATAATATTGACTTGATAGCATTGAGAAATCATTCGGTTTTGTTGGTTTGCTCGCAGAGGGTATAAGTTTTCATATTCGAATCTATGAATTTCGCGTGGATTCGAGCTTCTCGTACAGAAAATTTCTTGATTTCGTTGCATAGTTTTGTCAGTAGCTAAGTTAAAGCGCACATTATTTATCAGTCGGTCATAAGTTTCGATATATTGGTTTAAATGATTCTCCATGTTTTGTACACACGTTGTATAACAAATCAAAAATAAAGAAGCTGGAAATTCCTTGTTAAGATAGAGATTTAAGGCAAGAAGGAATGGGAATGTAGTTTTTAATCCAAAATGAAAAATTATGTAATATATTGCTTGCCAAAAAAAGGTATATTCATTATTAGTTAATCCAATATGAATGATAAACCCATAATAAATTTGTACTATTGGATACTAAAAATTTTTTTACGAACTTTAAAATTATACTTACTACTAATGGTAAGAAACAAAAAACTAGAATACATTTGTTGAGGCATTTGTATGAAGCAAATAAAAAACTTAACATGCAGCTATTTTTTATATGATAAACCCATAATAAAATCAAGGATATAAAGTATAATATATTTGCTATCTAAATTTTAACTAACATCATAAGTGTTTTTTAATGATGTCAAAAATTAAGTTTGTGTAATATCGATATCGAGGGCCCATGGTAAGAATCGATGAATATAGAAGCTACTGATAAAAATAGAAATTTTGTTGCTTGCTCGCAAAAAAGGTTTATATACGAATCCGAGAACTTAAATTGATAAAAAAAATATCTCATACACTATAAAAGATTTAAAGCAAATGGAAATGATACATCACTTAAATAAACAAAACTTTTGGTGATTATATTTAAATCGAATCTTTTAGAATGTAGAACCAAAAAAATTCTTTTCAGAACATACCAACCGACCTGATAGTCAACTTCGAATTTGCGCCTTTTGTATAAAATACCTAAACCATGTGCTAATGGCGCACAAAAAATGACCCTGCGGCTATCCCGCCGGCCGCGCCGCTGAACCAAAATATTAGGCAGCTATGCCGCCGATTAAAAAAACCTGGCGCAAAATTATGCATAAATAAGATCTCTTATTATTTTTTTCAACTATTTTTTTTCCTGGAGATCGAACCCTGTAGAGGTATACCTCATTTTTCATCCCATGGCACCAGCATGGTTTTGAACATAGATTTTCGAGATTGCTGACACATGTACACAAAACCATAAACAATTGCGCAATATAGTTTTAAAAGGGGTAACATTTAGGGACTAATCTACGAAAAAAATTTTTTGCCAAAACAACCTATATAGGGGTAAAATCATCCAAAAAATCGAAAAAAAAAATCGATTGCGCGAAAATACTTCCTTGACCCAGATTCAGGGAAATTAGTACATGTTGGATTTTTGCTTCAATACATACTCTTATTTCTCTAAATCAGGATCAAGGAAGCATTTTCAAGATTCGGGAATGCGCGCAATCAATTTTTCGCATGATTTTACCCCTATATAGGCTGTTTAGGCAAAAAAATTTTTTCGGAGATTAATCCCTAAATGTTACCCCCTTTAAGATTTTCAAATTCCTTGATTTGTTTCCAAACACTTTTTTGCGTGAAAAAAACGCAATTATATATATTTAAAAACTTCACTTACAAGCACCAGAAATTTAACATAGTCGCTGAAAGAATTAGATGGTCTATGATGGTAGGATAAACATATGGCTATCAAGTTGATATCAACCCAAGATAGTATCAACCCAAGTATAGGAATAAGTAATGAAGGAACCTTCATAAGTAAAGTTACCTAAAAATAGAATCTTTTGAATAAAAAGATGAATTTTTATTTTTTAGAAAAACAAATTTTTATGGATACATATCCCGATTCGATTTTTTTCTAAAAATTTATGATAAAGCTTTATTCGATTTTAAAATATAAATTTTACTACATACAAAAAACAAAATCGTTTAGATAAAGGCAAAAGTTATCAGATATGTTAAACAATATTACAAAAGCTTTTTAACTTATAATCACCGAAATTTATCGTATTTTCAATAATACGTTTGTTAAATGTTCTAGCTTCTTTTTATAATTAGCAGAACCACCACCAATGGTCAGCACGGCGCTTTTCAAAAGATTTTGGTCTATCGTTACGATCTATACAATAAAAATATTTGTGCCATTGTTTTATTTGTTCGTTAAGTTGTTCAATTGGTCCATCTTTTTGCATAAAGTATTGCACAAAACGATAATTTTCTGATTTCTCATATAAAATATCGATGAAAATTTTGATACCACTTCTAATTCGGCACACGTCATATGATTCAATATCTGTGCCATCACCATTTCGCGTTTCGACAAAGTCCTCGAACGATTTTATATAACTTTCTAGTATTTTTTCTTTTACAACAATCGAATCGCATTTTTTTCTAATCTGTGCACAACAATCTTCGTTTAAGTCTAGGTCCATAGTTGCTAGGTTAAAAAAGGCTGAAAACAAGTAATCACAATTTACTTCTATATTGTATTCTTCAGAAAGTTTTAACGTTGTTAGATGATTCAACGATAACTCGACATCAGCCAATATTTTTTCAAATCGATCTATAAAAATATATTTCAATTTTTTAAATGTCAATCATTTATCCATACCCTCTTCTTCTTTATTTAAACCATTGATTAAATTTTTATCAGAAGTATCAAGATGCTGAATCGTTGTTTGCAAAGTTGCTTTTTCTTCTGCATTTATGCCAGAACTAGTTAACATCTAAAATTTTCAATAAGTTTAGTTTTACCTTTATATTTTAAAAATAAATAATAATAACAAAAAAGTTACAACGAAAAAATCACAACCAATTAGATCACAACAGAATTTCCACAACAAAAAATTTACAACGAAAAATCACAACGAAAGAGTTTACAACGAAAAAGCTACAACAAAAATTCACAACAAAAAAGTTACAACGACAAATTACAACGAAAGTGGTGGACCCCAAAAAGTCTATCTTTTTAAAGGGGGGTCCAGATTAGGGTCGAATAGAAAATTTTTTTAACAAGTGGCCCTTTAGGGGTAATTTTATGCGAGAAATCGATTGCGCGCATCGAAAAATTCTGAAAATTTTTCCGGGAGTCAAAAAATTGAAAAAAATGCGTCAAAATTAGGGGTTATAAGTTTTAACCCCAACAAAATTATTTTTGGGGGTAAAATCATGCGAAAATCGATTGCGCGCATTCCTGAGCCTTGAAAACGCTTCCTTGACCCTGATTCGGGAGAGGAATCGGTGTATTGAAGCGAAAATCAGACAGCAGATGGAAAATTTCGCCTTTATTTCGAGTTATAAGCTACACAGTCAAAAAACATGGGTTTAAGGTCAAAAAATGCCTAAAACACGGACAAGGAAATTTTTTTGGATTTTTTAAGTTTGTTTTTTGGATCTTTTTGCCAAAATTATCCCTAGAAGATTATTACTTAAGAATCGACGGTTTTCTCATAAAAATCCGAAAATGTTTGATTTTCGCTTCAATACACCGATTCCTCCCCTGAATCAGAGTCAAGGAAACGTTTTCAAGGTTCGGAATGCGCGCAATAGATTTCTCGCATAAAATTACCCCCAAAAATAATTTTGTTGGGGTTAAAACTTATAATCCCTAATTTTGACGCATTTTTTTCAATTTTTTGACCCCGAAAAATTTGTCAGAATTTTTCGATGCGCGCAATCGATTTCTCGCATAAAATTACCCCTAAAGGGTCACTTGTTTAAAAAAATTATTCTACTCAACCCTAATCTGGACCCCCTTTAATTTCAATAAAATTTTTACATTTCCTCTGTTGATATAAACACCCGGAAATATATAAAACTCTTTATAATCAAGCTGAGGTTGCTGATATTTCACTTCGATCCTTTTTGTTTGTTCATTTTTGAGAAGAAACTTATTTTCGGTGACTAACAATTTTATCTAAAATTTTGATTCAACAACTTTTTCACGATTTCTACATGTCTGGCCATATATTCCAGGTCGTATAGATGAGCAAAGTTATAAAAAGTATCGCATATGGCGCTAATAAACTTGGATCCAGATTCTCTAGAATGAAAGAACACAGTGGTCTTTACAGTCGCATAAAGGACAAAAAAATCCGGATAGATGGAAATTCTTCTTGAGTTATCGGGAGATGGATTATTTGGGGATGGATCTGGATCCCTCGATTGGCCTAAGCATGCACCTTCGATTTTTTGTTTTGAATCCAACAAATTTTTCAATTTTTGAATCTCGGCTTGATCATCAAAATCAACCCCATCGTCGTAATTTTCTATAAACTGGCACATTTAGTTTTGATGAATCAAATAAACCTTCACGACATGACTGATAGATAAAAAGCTTAGGTTTTCCAACTAAATCTTTGGCATTTTCTCCATTGAAAAGAGGCTTAATTTCATGGTTGATAAGGATCCTAGTGCCTTTGGTATCACAAACAACGTCTTCGTTTCCATGCGCCATGATAACAACGATGCAACTTCCGCCATCTTTATGCCGAACATCAGTGGCAAAAGCTTCGAGGTGGTCCAACATTTCCTAAAGAAATGAAAAGAGGTTTTCTAAGGTTTCTAGATTTTTAGGATTTTTACATTTCTAAATTTCCTAAACAGATTGAGCTACCTTAGAGCTGGGGACCCTAACAACAAAATTAGACACCTACCTTTTTTGTTAAATTTTCAAGGGTTTTTCCTTGGTAAATCTCATAACCAAGTTCACGGAATAGAATTTCCAATTTGTTGGCGTCTTTTTCTGATCCATCTTGCCTCTTTTTGGGGTTTGGCGCCCAGTCAATCTCGTTAATGATAATGGCTAGCCCCTTGGGCATAGAAAAATGTGGGTAAACCTGCAAAGTTTAAATAAGTTTAAGACGCGAAGTCTGATAGATTTGAACTAAATATGGATCTCTCGTCACAAAATTTTTTTTCCGACGTAATTTGGTAGAAAAAAATTTACTTTGCAAGGATAATATGTTTTTGGGCTCAAGGATGCCGGGAAGGGGTCCAAAGTAGCTTGGAAGTTGCCAAAATGCTAGATTTCGAGTTTTTTCGGGTCCCTGGTACTCAAAGGGCCATATCTATTTCAAAAAGATTTTTTTCGTGAAAGAGGAAGCGACGAGCTACATTTTTGTATGCTCACTTGACGAATATGCTTCATAGTCATTTTCTAGATACGTTGTAAAGTTCAGAATTTGACTTCAGGGGCGTCGAAAAATTCCTTTGGAGCCCGATTTTTGACCCTAATGCACCTGTGGCTAATCTTATTTTATTTTTAAAAATTAGTTTAATACTAGCACTACAAAATTAAGTTTCTTAAGTGCATTGTGCATTGCTTTTTCAAAGTCAGTCATTGAGTGAAAGAGATTTGTAATTTGCGGAATTCATGTGAAGATTTCTTCATAAAGCCGTTGGCTTTTATCACTACAAATGGAAAACACTCGCGGCACCATAGACACTTCATTATCGTTTCGCCCGAAGATGGTAACAACCGGACTTAAGACGCAGTAAGAAATCGATAAAGAATTCGATCATGGGCAGCAGTGGCCAAAAATTAAAAGTGCTCAAAATTTAATTTGTTCTGATAAAAGTTATAGTTGGTGGGTCCTTGATCACTTTTTGTTAAAACCATACTCGGCCATAACCACTCCCTGGCCCAGGGGATCACCATATATGGTGACTAGGGCCCAAAAATTGACTTGTTGAGGTCAGATTTTTTTCTCATTTTAGAAAAAGTTGTTCCTCATATCCCAAATAGTCCAAAAATGAAAAAAATTGCCTCCGGCCTCTTTAAGGCCCTGGAAATGGCAAAAGGCCGACAAACTGAGGACATAGTCGAAAAGTAGGCTGCTTGGAGCAGCATATTTATTTTTGAAAAAAAAAATTTTTTAAATTTGTCAATCTTTTTTTTGGTCGTCAACTTTCCGACCCCATCGGGAGGTGGAATCTCGCCATTTTAGCTGATAAAAAGACGATAACCATTGAAATCACCGTTTTAGGCATCCCTGCGCGATCATTTCACAAATTCGCATAAGGCAAAATGCAAAAATAACGACGAGATCGTGTTCGCCGTCAAAAAATAGCCATATGCAAAAATTTTTACACATTTTGTATTTAATTTTGGAAAATCGACCCTCAAGGGACCGAACCTGGGCCTTTAGAATGGCGTCGAGCGTCTTAGACCACTAGGCTATCAGTCTGGAGGTTTTTCGAACTTTATGTGAAACAGACTATAAATAAGGAAGTTATTGGTGAAAATTTTTAAACTGTGATATTGTGTAGTCCAAAACTTTTCGAGTCAATATACCATAAAGCAAATTTTAGTCAACCAAATCAATAAGCGATTAGTAATATGTGGAAGTGCCCAACAATATTATACCAGTATCAAACAAAAATCAATTTCGCA
>JAQGCP010000533.1:0-16244 GCA_034699885.1 Acrobeloides thornei | reverse complement strand
AGCTAGATGAGTTGTTCTACAAGAATTACAGAGGAAATAAAAAAATTACAGAAAAAATGAGCTCAAAACATAAAAAAAACTAGCTAAAAACGGCATTTTTGACGCATTTTGGCCAGAACGGGAGTCCAAACGACGTCTAAACATTTTTTTCATGGTTTTTACGCAATTCATGATAAAAAAAATCATTTTTATGCATCGTTTTTATAAAATCTCGATTTTACTTATACAAGTGTACCCCCCTTTAAAGTTTGAGCGAAAGAGCAAAAATTGGACCCATTTAGTGAAAACGCGATATCTCAGCCATTTTAAAAGATTTTCAAATATGGTCTTTTTTATTTTATTCGTATGATATTGGGGCACAATTTTGTAGAAGATCACTTTGTTCTCCTAGCTACTCCCATTGAATTATTTACCCAAAGTTAGGGTGTTCTGAAAAGGGGTTAAATTTTCACTAAAATGGGTCTAGTAAATCGACTGCGGCTTTGCCCTGGGATTTTAAAGCTGATTATTAGAGCCATTTTAGTGAAAATTTGACCCCTTTTCAAAACACCCTAACTTTGGGTAAAATGGTTCTATCTCAATAGGAGTAGCTTGGAGAACAAAGCGATCTTCTAAAAAATTGTGCTCCAATATCTTACAAATAAAATAAAAAAGACCGTATTTGAAAATCTTTTAAATTGGCTGAGATATCGCGTTTTAACTAAATGGATCCAATTTTTGCTCTTCGCTCAAGGTGTTTAACTTTGAAGGACCATATCCCCGGATACGAAAAAGTTTTGGATTTTAGGAAGACAGATTTTTTATATTCGGATCATGTAATTACTTTTAGGCAACAGTTAAAAAAAATCTGAGACTATGACTTTTTTGCTTGGTACCTTCACCTTCGAAAACTTTCAGACAATCTGTCTTAAGAACACTTCCCTGACCCTAATTCAGGGCGATTAGTACATGTTGGATTTTCGCTTCAATATACACATCTATTTTCCTGAATCAGGATCAAGGAAGCATTTTTACGCTTCGGGAATGCGCGCAATCGATTTTTCGCATGATTTTACCCCTATATAGGCTGTTTGGCAAAAATTTTTTTTCAGAGATTAGTCCCTAATTCTTAGCCACTTTAACATTGACAAGTGTCTGAATAATTATACCTCTAGAAAATAAAGTATAGGATGACCATAATTTTGTTCTAGTATGTAAAGATTCGAATGTCTCATAGATAGAATCAAACTCTTTCATTGATATATTTTCAATATTTTTATTACTAAAAATTATAAAATTATAGGTATCTGATCTAAATTTTTTAGAGTTGCGGACCCGAAATCGGACCTGAAGCCGGAATCGGACCTGCATTGGGACCAATGATTTTCGGTGGAACTGAATCCGGACCAAGACACGAAGAATTCCAGAACCGGTTAACACCAATCGTGACATTTCTCTCTCTTTGCTCAAAAATTTTTTTGCAATATCTTTTCCATCAGTACCTGACTTGATCCATTTTTCAATGGTTCCGCAACTCTAACAGTTTTCATATTTTTACTCACTTTTCAAGATTTTCGATAAAATATTTTTCCAAAAAATTCGATCCATGATTTCCCGACACTAAAAATAACCTTATGAATTTTTCTAAACTATAACGAAATTTTACTTTTCAGATCTAAACCTTGCTTATCATATTTTAAAATATCTTTAAGAATTATTTCATGCTCAGACTTTGCTATTTGTGCCGGTACTATGATATCAATGACAATCAAGTCATCTAAAAAATTTTTTTATTGTTGTTAAAATTTTATATTCGTCTACCTTCAATCGCAATACATAAATCTAACAACAAATTTAGTGTAGTATAGACTATGCTGGAACTTGAAATGTATTTAAAATCACCCCAAATATTTTGAAGTTTACTAAAATACGCGTTCTGGTCATTAACGAATGAAATTTTGTGTTCCGATAAATTAATAACTTCAATAAATCTGTTATAATCTTTGATTTGGAAGAACCCAAAACTTTCCTAAAATTTTGACAGTTCATCTAATTTACGTGAGTTTTTACATTCATTTCAGATGGAGAATATTCGATTGGCTTATAAGCTCTGGAAATTATTGATAAAGTTCGAGTGAATAGACTAGCTATTTCTGCTCGACTCTCGTCATCTATGAACCCTTTTGCATGTAGTGCTCCTAGTTCTAAAAACGAAAGTAGACATCAAGACGACTCTGTTTTTTACCTTCAGATTCACTCATCAAAGCATTCGTAAATCGAATAAATTCAGATGTTGAATTTAAGTCGGGAATTTCCATTATTGAGCTTGTTCTAGATAAACTGGGATGACTATGTAAATCATCTTTTTCGATACCTAAAAATCGGTTGGTCAACCGAAAAACTCTTTTATGTAAAGAATAGGGCTGCGCGCGGGTGGGATCCCACTCGCACCATTTTTTAGAAAAAAATCCCGCACCGTAACCCCGCACGCACATTTTTGAAAATCCCGCAACCCCGGTTTGAAAAGCTTCTTTCTCTAAAGAGCTTTTCCTACGCCGTTTCTTTAAATGTTTATTATTTCTGAAATGTGTTGTTAAACTTTTACTGTGGTTTTGTATTGTTTTTATGGTTGTGAAATTCAGACAAATAAAGTTTCGGTTTTGGTACTTTTATCGGGTTTGCACCCGCGCTTATTTCCCTATTTTAGGTCGTTTAGTTCAGCGTCACAAAAATTCAGAGACATGGCAACGTTTACTCCACGAGACCGATCGCGAAAACTGACGGAAATCTGTTGCGCTTTTGGGTGACATAAAGGGTTGGTTCCTTATAGTTAAGACCCCAGGGGAAACCCCAAATCTTTAAATTTTACACTTACCATTTTTCTTAGACCTTTTTAAAACATTATAAATGCTTTCCAATGTTCCTCGAAATATATTAGATCTCTTTTTTACACGAAAGTTACATAAATTTTTATAATCCATCACACTTTTACGAAATTTTGAAATCACGAATTCTTTTTTAGATTTATTAACATGAATATAAAAGCTTTAAGTCATTAAAAAACAAGTCTTTGCTTGAGAACGAGTGATAAGAGATGATGAAAAAATTAAATGTATGGAGAAAGTACTTTAATTCAAAACAAATAGTCAAAGCTGTCATGATGAACATCAATTTAGTGATAAAAGGCTAATTTGCGCTCGTTTTTCACTAACAAACAGTCATTTTGTGAGCAGTTAAATATCACCAATTTAGTCAAGCCAAAATCAAACGACATCAAGTCATTACTATTTCGAATAATTTAATCTCCTTTTTGTCGAAAATTGTATGACTAATGTTAGCTGAGTAAAACGTTCAACTAAAAAAATTAGGGTCAATCGATAAAAAAAACGATTGAAAATCAGGCAAACATAAAAAATTGAAAACGGTTCGAAAACGAATTTTATAAATTCGATTTCTCGAAAACTATTGGTTCAAATCCAAATTTCTTGAGTAGGTTTTTTAGATCCATATCTGAACTTTTGAATAAAAAAAATTTCGACCAAAAATCAATTTTCCTAGGCATTCACGAAGGTTTGCACGGAAACACTTAAAAATGACATTTTTTGACAAAAAACTTCATGAGGGTCCATACAAGCTCGCGCAAGCTATCGTACTAACCACAAGCAATGGCCAAGCTAGCGCAAGCTGTCATACGAAAGTCATCGTGCGAAATAAATATAACATTATGACAGAAGGAATGGCCACAAGATGTCGTACGAGTACGATGGCCTATGGCCTGTTGCAATGAAACAGAAAATGGAAAACGGAAATTTTAGCCAAAAATACATGTAAAAATACAGAAAATTTCCGTTTTCTGTTTTCCGTTTCATTGCAACAGGCCACTGTCTTACGAATCATTACGAATTTTCATCGTACTGCCATCGTACTCGTATGAAAGCTTGTGGCCATTTTTTCCGTCGTACGATTGTATTTTATTGTTGTATGATGAATTTCGTACGATAGCTTGCGTTATCGTACGATAGAGCAAAAATGATCATAACTCAAATAAATCCGTCTTCGATCATTCTTTTTTTTAATATTTTCATCCAGAGACAATAGAAAAGCGATTCATATCAAAAAAATCGAAAAAAATTTTCAAAAATTTTCCTGAGGGTGAAAATGCTTCCTTCATCTTGATTTAGAGAAAATATAGATTTTTTCGACCTAGTACTTGGTTTAGACGTTTTCTCGACCAAGCAAAAAAATTTTTGAAAATTTTTATCGATTTTTTGACACGAATCGCTTTCCCATTGTCTCTGGATGAAAATAAAAAAGAATTATCGAAAAAGGATTTATTTGAAAAAAGTTATGATCATTTTTTAGCGTAAAAAAATTTGATTCACCCTATAGTTTATTTTAAATCAATAAATACATTTAATTACTAAACAAAAATTTGTACTCATTTAAATTTTTTCTAATATCGTCCGGGGTTGATATTTTACAATTATCAATATAAAGTTTTGTTTCTTTGAGACACTGATAATCCGCAAGTTTTGAATTGCATGCAGAAATAAATTCATTGATTAAAATAGAATTTTGTGGATTTTCTTCAGTAATATTTACAGGTTTTATTTTCTTTCTTCTTCTAAAGCTATCAAAAATCGTAAGCTCGCTTGAATCATAAATTAGTTCAATAAGCATATTGGCTAAGCTATCCATATCACGAGTTATACTTCCTGCTCGTTCTTTCGTAATTTTATTTCTATCTTGCAGCGAGTCTTCCAAGATTTTGGAGACCTTAAAATCGCAAAATTTTATTTCTCCTTTTCGATTAAGTAGGATATGTGATTGATGCAATTCATGATTCATGATATTGTGTGCGTGAAATTCTTGTAAAGCATCCACAAGACACACAATAATCTTGGATATTAAGTCTTCTGGTATAAAGCCTAGATTTTCAATAAATCTTTTATGCATAATTTCTAACGAAAAATCCATGAATTCCATGCAAATTTTCACACATTTTTCTTCATAGCTAGCAGATAAGCCGTAGAATTTGACAATATGCGAAGAATATTTCATGGTTTTGAGTGCATTTATTTCATTTATAAGATTTTTGATTTTGGATGGCTTTTCTTTGCCGTTTTTTGTTATAGGAAATAGTTTAATAGCGATTTCTTTGTTTGTTGGTTTGTGTAAATATTTTTTAATCGAGCTTTTCGTTTCACTAAGAACTTCGGTTTCTTCTAAATCATCCATGTTAAAGTTAAACGCTGGTGCATTCTCGCCAAAGACTAGCTTGTTTAGTTGAGAAAATTCTTGTAAAATTTCCATCAGCTTGGTTTTTTGTTTACTATGAGTTTCTTTTAGCTGGATGGTTTTTGCATTTAGCTTTTCTTTTTGTTGATTAAATGATGAATCTTCCTAAAAGAGGAATTTGATTTTTTCTTAAAAGGGGGAACCATTTGGGGGTCATTCTCCGAAAAATTTTGTTTGCCAAAATAGCCTATATAGGGGTAAAATCATGCGAAAAATCTATTGCGCGCATTCCGGAAACGTAAAAATGCTTCCTTGATCCTGATTCAGGGAATGGGGTGGGTATATTGAAGCGAAAATCAAACATTTTTGGATTTTTATGGGTCAATTCTTAGGTTTTTCTAGGCGATAAATCAATTGCGCGCATTCCCAAAGTGTGAAAACGCTTCATTGACCCTGATTCAGGAAAAAAACCAAAAAATCGCACTGATTACGATTCCGTAAAATATTTTTGACCAAAAGTGCTCTACAAATAATAGCAAAAACAATTTGGTGGCATCGAACCCGAGGCTTTAGGATTCAAAGTTACGCACACTACCACTTCAGCTAAAACTCACTGTTCTCGGACAATTTTCTTTGCTTGAACTAAATCCACTGTCGTTGGAACACGAACTTTTATTACTTAACGTAGAAACTGTACTAATCGAAGTTTGTATGTCAGAGTCAATTTGATAAGGTATCATTTCCTCCGCTATGTTAAGAATTATATTCGGTATAGGCCTTTTAGTGAGTAGTAGCTCTTCTTTATCTGTTTCATACTCGCTAGCACTTTGGTATGTATCACTTGTTTCATGAATTAATTTTGGGCTAACTCCTTCACTATTTACCATACTATTCTGGGTTTCGAGAGACATCACTCTTGTAGAAGACGACGGTTTAGGGCTCTCATATTCGATCTTATCTGAATCGTTGGGTGTATCAGAATTGCTAGAATCTTTTCGAGTTGGTTCGAGCATCTAAAAACGATTATTTATAAAAATCCTCCTCCTCCTCGTCGGAGAAGCGAAATACTCCTTCCTCCTACCGAGTTAGGCCTTAATTCATTGACTTTAGCATTAAATATTGTTTCTAGTTTTATAAATTTCGGCCTAGAACTTGGAACTTGTAGCCAGCCTAAATTTTTTTGGTGTTTTCACTTAAAAAATATTAACATACATTCGGACAGAGTATAAAACGTTCCTTTATCACAACTAGTTGGTTTAGTCAACCTAACACCTTTTATTAGGGCTTTATATAATTGTGTAGCTGTGAGGTTCCTTGGTTTATTGCTTATAACGCTATCCATAGAACTTTTTCTATCACCGCCTACAAAAATGTCATCATAGGGCAAACATTTTCCAAAATTAAATATCTCCCAACATGTCACACCATATGCCCAAATGTCATTTTCTGTGGTAAAAGTGTGGTATTCGAGTGATTCTATGGAAAGCCATCGCCAGGCAAACTAAAAATTCTTAAAATATCAAAATTAGATTCATACCTTTTGTCCATAATCCCGGTCCAAGTTATTTTTGTGGTCTACTCTAGATAACCCAAAATCCGAAACTTCAACGTGAGTACTATTTTTAACGAGCACATTTCTGGCAGCAAGATCCCTATGGATTATGTTATGAGCTTCCAAAAATGTCATGGCCTAAAAACAAAAAGTTTAGTCGTCGAGAAGATTCATACGTTAGCGATTTGGTAACAATATAAAAACAAATGCCATTGTTGTAATTCCGTTTCATTTTTCATCAAATAGTTTTTTAAACTTCCAAGTCGAAGATCGCTAACTAGCAAAGTTTGGCGCCCTTGACAAATTCCTTTCAATGTATGGAGATGAAGATGGCCTGCTAGATGAACTGTCATGATTTTACCTTCAACTTTGTAAGCTTCCTAAAAAACTTTTATGCGATACATTCTAAAATTTCTACCATTTGCGCTTCTATTTCTTTAATGACTTTAACAGCTACGTATTCATCATGGAATTTTCCTTTATAAACATTCCCGAATTCTCCAAATCCTAGAAGGTTTTTTTCATCTTGATAAACTTCTATTTCAAGTTCTGATATAAGGAAATCTTCTGGATTTCTTAGTTGACTTCGAACTTGTTGAGCTAACTCTTCATACAAAGAACCGGGGCTAGAAAAAACTCTTTTGTTGAAAACTCAAAAAAATTACTTGTATTCCGGAAAAGTTCCAACATAATTAAGTGGGATTTCTTCTGGTGCATTTCTCCTTTTATGCAGCTTTTTATAACGGCTCTAAATTTTATGTGTAAAGAAGGCGCCACAATAAGATAATTTCGAATAATCTATGTTTTAAATTGTTTTGTATATTAGCGCGAAAACCCTGTGCCTTATAATTTCATTCAATCATCTTTTTCTCCCATTTTAATCTATCGCGTTTACGTCGCATCGTTTTTGGCATGTCTAATCGCGCATAGCGTTTCCGTCTCGTCGTGTTTTTATGAAAGCAACGGTTACAAGCTCTGTGCTGGCTGTTGTTCCATTATCCTTGCGTTCGGTTTTTCATACTGTGCCGCGTTAATTTACTTCTTTCCAGTCTTGCTGCCGGCGTTTTTGCAAAGTAAAGGTTTGAGAAGCTTCTTTCTCTTCTCCTGCGCCTTTTCTTTAAATGTTTATTATTTACGAAATGTGTTGCTAAACTTTTACTGTTGTTTTGTATTGCTTTGTGGTTGTGAAATTCAGACAAATAAATTTAAAGAGTTTCGGTTTTGATATTTTTATCGGGTTCGCACCCGCGATTATTTCCCTATTTTAGGCCGGTTTAATTCAGCGTCACAAGAATTCAGAAGCTTGGTAACGTTTACTCCACAAGACCGATCGCGAAGACCTGCGGAAATCCATTGCGTGTTTGGCGGAAGATAAAAAGCTTCTTTCTCTAAAGAGCTTTTCCGTGTGTTGCTAAACTTTTACTGTGGTTTTGTTTTGTTTTTATGGTTGTGAAATTCAGACAAATAAAGTTAAAGAAAGTTTCGGTTTGATATTTTTAACGCGTATGAACCCGTAGTTACTTCTCTATTTTAGGCCGTTTAGTTCAGCGTCACGAAAATTCAGAGGCTTGGTAACGTTTACTTACGAGACCGATCGCGAAGACCTGGTGGGAATTTGTTGCGCTTTTGGTAGAAATAAAAAGTAAGTGCTTTGTAAACGGATCTCAGAAAATACCGAATTTTACATATGAAAACTTGTTAATTCTAAGAGTTTACCTTTATCCACAACATTAGAGCTAATGCCGAAATCGCCAGACCTATGGATAAAACAATTATGCTGATAATATACGCTGCGTTTCTAAAATTCTTATTAGAAGTTTTTGTTGGTAGCAATTACTCGAATGACCATAGCTTAATTTCTTTGATACATTTAGCATTTACAGAATCTAGTTCATATCCTTGTTCACATTGAATGCACAAAGAATAATGCAGATTTCCATGCATCAGAATTTGAAATGTTCTAAAAAAATTTATTAGGCTCTATGTTAAAATTTCTTACTCCGGGCATGTTTCTGTACATATCGAGTTAGACCCATCGGTTTTCATGAATTTTTCGCATGTACAATTGTTGTTTATTGGATCACTACCATATGAACTACAACTAGCACAACTTGGATGACACTTACGGCAAACCTAGACAAGTTTTTTTTAGAAAAATGATGATTTCTTACAAAATCAGTCCAAAGTTTTTCTGAAATATTAGCTTTATCTTGATAAAAATTCTTATAACCATTATCAACACAGGTGGTGTCAAAATTGTTGGAGTATAAGCATTTTTTCTAAAAAAATAATTTTTTAGAGTTGATGATGTGTACCGGATTTCCGGTCACTTGACCGAATCGGTCATTTGACCAACCGGTCATTTGGTCGACTGAACTTTTGTACTTCAATTTGAATTTGAATTTTATTCTTTATGGGTAAAATGCTTGCTTGTATGAACGATGGAATATATTTAAACGTAACCTAGCAGGTATAAAAAAATTAAATTTCAAATGACCGGTCGGCCAAATGACCGGTTGGGCAAGTGACCGGTCAGCCAAGTGATTGGTTGGCCAAATGACCTGTCGACCAAGTGACTGGTCGGTCAATTGACCGGACATATGTGTACCGTTTTATTCGAATGAATTCCAACTTTACATCTTTTACAACCAGATTCTTCATCAATGAAAAAAGAAGGTCCATTACACCTAAAATATTGATCTATTCGAAAGTTGTAGCCTACCCATTGCAAGCTTTAGCACAAAATCTACATTCTTCAAAGCTAGTATGGTTATACGTCCCATATTGGTTTTCATAACATTTTGATTGACAATGTTTATAGCCTGATATAGTTGTAGTTTGTGACTTTCGACATTCTATGCATTTATCCGTGGCATCACAATATTTACATTGTTCATCGTCATGCCTATGATTGTCTTCTTCCGAACATGTTCCCGGTGTTAGACTATTCAATTCAACATCATAACTAGAAGATATAGAAACCAACAAAAACACCAAAATAAAATTTCTTAAATGATCTGACAATAATAATTGTACAAAAATATTATTGAACATTTGTTTAACAACCAAGTTTTAGATAAAAAATTACATCAAGAATCTAAAAAATATGTATCAACTTTTTATGACGCATGCTTTTCGAAATAGTCATCATAAAAAATTATTAAAGGGGTTTGCAAATTTATTATTTTTTTATCAAGTTAATTTTAAGAAATAACAAATTTTGATATGTTATGCAATCCAGATTTGATAAATTTTTTAATCAATTAACTCACCCATATGGATTCAAACTTGCTAAATTGATAAGGTCATTTTGAATAACTCCTCGTTTTGATAAAAATCCATTTAGTTTTGTCACTGAGTAAATAAATTTAAACTTTTTTGAAAGTATCGATTTTAATAATTAACGAACAAATGCAAACATGAGTTCTATGAGCCAATATTTCTGTCTTTCCTTACTGATAAAAAAAAGTATACTGGTATACCATTCAAACTCAAACTCTCTCCATATATACTTGATAAGGGGCTAGTGCATTGAAAAAATAATAATCGAGTTTCAATGAAAATAGCTACATAAAAAATAACTGAGTTGAGATATAGCTTATTTAAATAAAAAATTTACAAGGTAGGCCAAAAAAAGTGGATTTTTGTGATTTTTGGGACCCGAAAATGTATTGTTCTAAAAATGAACCCTCTAGAAGTAATTTTATGCGGGGAATCAATTGTGCGTATCCCCAAACCCTGAAAATGCTTTCCTGACCCTGATTCATGGAAAAATTGGTTTTGAAGCGAAAATTGTCGTTTTTCGCATTTTCAAAAACCCAATTTTTTCTCTTTTTTCTCTGAATCAGGTCAAAGGAAGCATTTTCAGGGTTCGGGGATACGCGCAATCGATTCCCCACATAAAATTACCCCTAGAAACATAAAATTACCGTTAGAAAAATAAATTTTCGAATCCCAGAAAATCACAAAAATCCACTTTTTTTGGCCCACCCTGTATTAATTTTCTCCGGCAATCAACCAACTTTGTCAAAAATTTCTTATTTAAAATTTTATTGATATACAAGATCTCTGTTAGCACTTTTATTTTCAAAACACATCAACCTTCGAAAAAAACCATTTCCGTGTCAGAATGATTTTTCATGGTCTCGCATGAAATTTTTTGCGGAGACATCCAAAAATAAAATTTTTGATGATAAACTTCATGAAGATGATGTTTTCAAAAATTCTCTTCAGCAAAAAGTTTCATCTACTCGACTAGACTAACAATTCTAGCTAAAAATTGGAAATTTTTTTTCCCTTTTGCTTGACCATTTCAAATGTTCCCAGAGACGATATCTTAAATCTTTTCTACTTTAGTAGAAGTTCATTATAAAATATTTTTATTATGTAATACCGGAAACTTTATTCTATGACTAATAAACGGTTTGCGTAATAATCATTATCAAATTTACTCGTTGAATCATAATCTTTATTTTTTTACATAATTTCAGTTTGAATGTCATGTATTAGTTTGCGAAATAAGTAATCAACATTTAAAAAAATTCGATTTCTTCATAGGAAAGGTCATTTTCGATGATCTTTTTTCGTTAGTAGAGAACCGATGACGTCCTACAAGATGCACTCATCCGTTTTTTGAACCGACATATATTTACTGAGATAGCGAATTTCCTTTCCAATTTACCCCTTTTTAAAGGTCAAGCTAAAATTTCAAAAAATTTTTTATGAATCTAGGAAATGGCCAAAAATAATGTAGCATAACAAACCATTTTTAGCAGTTTTCGGTTTATTTCTATAAAAGTGTTTTATCTAAAAATCGTATATTCTATTTGACCCTTTACTTTTTAAAGAGGTCGAAAAAGGGTTAATTGGAATGAAAATTCGCTAACTCACAAAATATAAATCTGTTCAAAAAACGGATTATCTCATCTTGTAGGCCGTCATCGGTTCTCTACTAACGCAAAAGAAGGTCATCGAAAATGATCTTTCCTTCGGAAAAAAATCGAATTTTTAAAAATGTTGTTTACTTATTGCGCTTACTAATAATCTCTCTTGATTTAAGAAATAAAAAATTCTTATCAGTATTTAGCTCCATCATAAGACCAAATTTGAAGTAAACAATATTGAAAGACATATAGACACGTATATTGGGGCTGTATTTTATTAAAAAAAGAATAAAAAAATGTGACATCAAGAAAAAGAAGTACAATTTTATTTCGAAATCCAAAATAAAATAATTGTGGTGTACCTTATATGACCTAGCCGTCAGGATGGGTTAATAGATTTTCATCTTCGGGTAATTCGCTTAGCTGGACTTTCTTCACTTTCTTTACAGTATTACTCAAGGCATGATCTTCGCTATGTAATTCTGGATTTAGACTTGATACACTAGGTTCATCTTTATATTCGTTTAGAGTAGTTTTAGAATTTTGTTTTTGTTCATTTTTCAACTTGTTTGATTGCTTCAAGTTCAATAGTTCAGTCTTAATCGTTTGAAGTTGAAGGGAAATTGAAGCATTGAGATTTTTAACACGATTAGTATAAATAGCCAATCCGACGCATCCCAACAAAGCTAGTGTGAACAAAATCAATGCTACTATAAATAAGTAAAAGAAAACATCAGTAGACTTTCCATTTAGGATCTCTTGTTCTTTTTTTCGAAGTTTTTGTTGCATCTCTCGGATGATATTTTCTCGTTTTTCAATAAATTTAAACTCGATTGTAAGATTGGCTATTTCTTGTTTGTGAAGAATGGATTTATCCACTTCGGCTTTATATTTGGAAGTACATTCTTCATATTTGGAGGTACATTCTTCATATTTGGAAGCCCAAACTAAATTTTTTGTTATTTAAAAAAATAGTTCGAGTGCTTACATCTTTCATGTTTTTTGCTTTCTTGTAAATCTTGAAAACATGCTAAAATGAGTGGGTGATTTTTTTATAAGAATTTGTTAGAACTTACAATTAGAAAGGACTTCTTGCGAATTCCACATTTTATTAGCATGGTCGTTTGCGGTACCTTGACGCAAAGAAGTTAGTCTAAAATAAAATTTAATACATTTGAGAATAAGAAATTCGAAGATTGAACATTTGAGGACCCGGCGTAACATATGTACTTTTGCCCCTCTATTATACTCATATGGGCTCTGCCCAAAGTATTGTAGTAGACTTTGTTCACATTCTTGTCTATATAGAAAGTCTCTCCATTAGTCTATCGTGGTTGCGCACGATCTACGTAGCCAGTCTTTCCCATATAAAAGAAAGACTTCCTCTCTTCTGGGATCAGTCATCTCCAGTCAGTCGGTTGGTTCGTATTGAAGAGTGACGGCCGCTTCGGCTACCGACCTCCCTTTTGTGTATTGTATCCCTATTTTTTTAATAAATAAACATATTTATGTATTTCCCTTTTTGGGGATACTACACCAGCATTTGAGAACGGACACATGAGGAAGGATACTTGAGGACGAACAGAAGACAGTACGCTTGGAGACAAACATTCGAGGACCGGACATTTGTACTGTCCTCAAATATACATCCTTAAGTGTACTTCCTCATGTTTTCGTCCTAAATGTCCGGTTCCAAATGACCGATCTTCAAATTTTGGCCCTCAAATGTCCGTTCCCAAGCGTTCTGTCCTCAAATTCCCGTCCTCAAGTGATCTGTTCTCAAATGTCGGTCCTCAAATGTCCTGACGCCAAATTTTTTGGTTGGTAAAATTTTTTCTCAATAAACTATTTTTTGTTATAATGATAAAATTAGATACTTTTCTGAGGAAACATCAAGTATGCTAACACACGGATTTCGCTTGTCCTCTTGTGTGGCACAATAAGGATCATTCCGCGTAATGCAATTTGTATAATCATAGAAACCACATTGTTCGATTGGCAACATAAGTAATGTCGTATTCGTTAAAACAAATATCCATTTATTGTGGTAAATTTTGATTTGTTTAATTTTCTAGAATTTTTTAATTTTTTTAAAAGTAAGATAACAAGATATTGATAGATCAAGATATCACTAGCGATAGGAATATGGAATACGTTTATTCGCGACGTTTCGTCGTATAACGACTTCTTCAGTTCTCAAAGAACCGGTTTAAGCCTGAAGAAATCGTTATACGATGAAACGTCGCGAATCAACGTATTTCATATTCCTATTGCTAGTGATATCTTAGTCTACCAATACGTTGTTATCTTAGTGGATTCCCACACTATGCAATTCCCATCTATCTCTGCTTTCAAGAAGTTTTTAAAAAGTGTTAAAGCTTACTCCTGGAATTTTACACCAAAGATTGAAGTGAGTTCCAACATTATCTTTTACGATTCCTTTAATAATTTTTCCTTGATTAGTTGCAAAAATGTGAATTTGAAATGTCTTATTAACAAGATTTTGAAATTCGAAAGCTCGATAAGCTACAATGTCTTCATTTTTATTGATTTTGAAATTTAAAATTGCCCGGTCAAAGTTGGGTGAAAATGGATGCAATAATAAAACGTTCGAACCAATTTTGTCACCCTATAAGTTTATTTTATACGGAAAATCCATATTTTTTCATACTTTGCGATAAGGGGACCATTGCTGAGGATTGCTACGATTCAGAACCATTTTTATAGAGTTTTCATCATTAAAATGTCGAGAAATTTCTTTTATGCTATATAAAGAAACGACATAAGCTCCAACTCTTGGATATGAAGATAAAATGGCTATTGTATCATAATCAATATATTGTTTATCGACAAACTATAAAATTTTTAACGACATTTTTAAAATGTTTACTTCGCTATAGTCATCTTTAATTTTCATGGCTTCGTCTGGTGGAGATTTCAATGGCAGTAGTTTTTTGAGAGTATGATTAAAGAGTAAGGTAGCATTCATTGAGCAGCGTTCTTTATGGGTTTCGAATAGTAAAGGACAACCTTGAAGATTGGCAGTGAATATACAAATTTCCTGGAAAAATTCGATCGAAAAGTTATAGATCAATGTTACTTCATCAAAGCCTATATTAATGCTGCTACATGAGTTGTTGATACAAAAAATTTTAGGAATTATATTAGGGCAAGTGTCATATATAGCACTTCTCTAAAAAAATAAAGAATTAATTATAGAAGAGTTCAGGATTTTTTGTAGTAAGGGGTCATCCCGTAACTAACTTTGACAAAAAATCGAAAAATACCCCCCATAGGCCAAATGTAGGGGTGAGGATATTTTGTAGGAAAATTTCAAAATTTTAGCCAAAAATAGGAAAAAACGTCATTAGTTTTAACAATTGTTTAGATGGAGGCGGTAGTTATCCGCGTTTCTCCCCTAGTTTTACGACACTGTTAATACTATAGGCCAATCGAATGAGAAAAAGTTCCTGATACTTACCAATCTTTTCTTATGAATTGTTTTATCGATCCTTATTTCATCATCTGTAACTTTCAATAATTTTATTTGGTGCCTAAATAAATTTTATTTTATTTATAACAGTAGAACAGCTTGAGCATTTTTTGATAAAATGATTAAGGGGTGGGGGTTTGAGGCCCTATCTCCGAAAAATTTTTTTCCCCCAAATTGGCTGATTTTTGGTACTTGAGGGTTTTCGAGCACGAGGAATCGTTTGGCGCAAGTCCCAAGTTCTGAACAAATTTTTTTGAACCCCTATAGGGGTACCCCATGTTAAAAAATCGATTTTTTTCAACTTGTTTATTTTGGATCCAAATTAGCTGATTTTTGGCACTCGGGGGTTTTCGGGCACGAGAAATTGATTGGCGCAAGTCCCGAGTTCCGAAAAAAATTTTCATGGCCTCCTAAATTTTTGAGCAAAAATTCAATTTAGGAGGTTGCGCCAATCGATTTCTCGTGCCCGAAAACCCCCAAGTATCAAAAATCAACCAATTTGGAGAAATTTTTTTCGGCATCCCCTTTAAATCGCCAAAAATTAAACTTATAATATTTTTAAAAATAATGCTTACCCTTCTCGTAAATAAACTTTTTCATCTTCTATGATTATTTCATTATCGGTAAATTCATTCACTGTTAAGTTGGGAAAGTTTGGAGCTAAAATTTATAAACTCATAACTATATTAGGGTCTCAAACGGCTTTTTTTCAAGGTCGTTTTGAAGACTAACACTTACCCTCTGGGCATTCATAGCCAATACCTAACGTTGTAGCAATAGTTAAAGTTACAGCTGAGAGAAATATTAGCAACATTCAAGAAATTAGTGTCAAAAATTGCTAATTTTAGTCATGTTGATGATACCGTTTTTTGTTATGAAATACAAAGCAATTAAGACCAGCGAACCCCCATTCGTCAGTCGAAGCCGACGACTGTTTTTATCACTAATTCAACTATAACTCTTAACTATAAACACTCTTTAATCGACTCTTCTCATTTTATTAAATGTCTTCCGAAAAATGATTAAGAGACGATGTCTCGAAATGTCAAACCTGGGGTGGCCATAGTAACGAAAATGCGAATCAATTTTTGAAACCGTG
>JAQGCP010000532.1:0-16249 GCA_034699885.1 Acrobeloides thornei | reverse complement strand
GGCTATATTGTTGGGGTCCTCCGACTTTTACTGGCTGGCCGAAACATTGGAAAGGTATGAAAACAAATTCACAAAAATTATCTGATGTCTCAATGGCCAAAATGTGAGAAAAATTGATTTTGACGGTCATAGCGCAATGGTAAAACTTCACTTTTCACGCAAAGGATCCTAGTTCAGTTCACACATTCACCAAAAAATTTTGTTGTTACAAAAATGATTGAAAAGTGTTTTAGAGGCCAAGATAGAGATATGCAAAAATGTTCATTAAATTTAGACAACTTTAAAATCGAAGTGGGATTCGAACTTTAGCCTATAAACTGCAAATCTATCAATTTAGCCACTCGATCATGGGCTCGTGAGGAAATCCCATGTTCTGATATTCGCTCTACTCGTCTCGACGAGCCAAATAACATGACACGTTTTTAAAATTTCGAATTTCCTCCAATTTTAGCACAAAAACTGTCGTGCCAGTGGTGCAAGCCGAACCAGTAGCCCTTTGCATAAAAAACAAGAGTTTTACCATGAATTTCTATAGTCCTTTTCCGCTCATAAACCAAAAAAATCCGCATGTGTTGGCCAAGTGGTCCAAGGCGCTGACCGTTCGATCTGGCAAGTTAAGCAACGTTGGGCCCACAGGTTCGATTCTGACTAAGGTAAAACTTTTGATTTTCAAAAAAGTATTTTACAAAAAATAGTGCAAAAAATTTTTGCCCCATTCTAAACTTTTTTTGAAAATCAAAAGTTTTACTCTAATCGGAATCGAACCTGTGGACTCAACGTTACTTAACTTACCAGATCGGACGATCGGCGCCTTGGACCACTTGACATCTCATGCGAACTTTTTTTGGTTTATGGGCGGAAACGGACTATATAACCGATTGTCAACGTACAAATATAGGTATTCAACTATACAATTCACCGTTTACGTATGTACATGAAGACCCAGATATGGTTTCGGTTCAAAGGCAGTCCTACACACGAATGGAATATATTGATATTTTATTTGCTGGTTATGATGGGTAATTTTTTTTAAATTTTTGAATTTTTTTTCACAATTTTCAGATTTTGACAAATTTTCAAAATTACGGCAATTTGTAAAAGTACGACTGCTCCGAACGCACCGAACACGCCAAGCGGGTCTCAATTAGGCCTAAGCCTAGGCCTAAGCTTATGCCTAGGCCTAAGCCTAAGGCCTAAGACTAGGCTTAGGCTTAGGCCTAAGCTTAGGCTTAGACTTAGGCCTAGGCTTAGGTATAGGCCTAAGTCTAATTGGGACCCGTTTGGCGTGTTCGGAGCCTCGTTTGGTGCCCCGTTCGGCATGTTCGGCGCGTTCGGCGCAGTCGTACTTTTACAAATTGCCAAAATTACCCATAATAGCCATTCTTCTTTTTAAGCCAAATAAAAAACGTCACCCCAGCAGTTTATGTCGAAGGAGTACCCCCAATAATGAATGGGTTGAGAATCGAATACAGTGCTAGAGATGGAGTTTATTTTTATGAACCCTCTGGACCTATTACTATAGCTAATTCTACAATAGCCAAAAATCGAGGCCATGGTATAGCTGTGGATAATACCACTGATGGAAGAGTTTTTATAAATATGACTTCTATCCACAATAACTATGGTGATGGAGTATGGTATAGGCAGAGGATGAGTGGAGCGAACTTGGTTATGAGTCTGCCAAGTCAACGTAAGACAAATATTTTCTTTCCTCATCTACCCTACTTCTACTTAATCCACTAATTTTTAGGATATAAACGCCAATCCAGCTACTATGAAGAAGAAAAACCCCGTTTGGACATGTGTGATACCCATGCCATACCAGATAACCTATTTTTCCCACATCTCATAAGATCTAGGCTCACCAACGGCACCATAATCGACCCCACTATGCCTAATCCATGTTGGGTGGTAAGAAATTTTTTGAAAAGCTTAATTATTTCACTTTTTTCTTAAGGTTGTTTCACTGCCTCCAAGACTACCTTATACCTATACCATACAATTTATGGATGTGAAAAATTTGAACCCACCTTCGATAGACTCGAGTACAACGTTGGTCGTGTGTGATGGGAATTTGACCATGAATCAATGCTTGAACGAAAAATATAAGATACCGATATATAATGGGGTGTTTCCACAGAGTATATCTTTAAGGTAAGGTTTATATATTCCAGGTCCAGTGCTGTAGGAAGAAGTTCGACTAGGGCCGAGGGGTGGGGTGTATGTTTTATTGCTCAAAAGCTTAGGGGAGGGATACTTTACTCTAATTTTTTCAATTGATTCTTTTTTCTAGAAGTTCTGGTAACCCTATGTATATCGGCTTACGCCATGACCTTGGCCCATATTCAAACGGGAGATTATATGGTGATATAGAACTTTTGTTTAAAGTACATGCTTCAGTCACTGGTAAGAAAATTATCCTCCCTCATCTCAAAAAATCCATGTTTCAGACAAAGCTTATTACGGTCTCAATATTACCAACGCCGTCGTTTCCAATAATACTGGAAATGGCATTCATGCCATGCAAATCCGAGACAGAACTGCTTTGTGTAATGTCTCTGTAGATCATAATGAGGGTATAGCCGGATTTTTGGTTCGCGATGGAGCCGCAGATATATGGGTTAACGACACATCTTTGAGTTACAATTGGGGTGATGGTATGAATGTTTCCTATGCAGGAGGATCGATTAATATCAACGGATCGAGATTTATGGAAAATCGTTGGCGAGGTATTGGATCTTAGAAAAATAAGAAAGGTGTACATGGGTATGGGTCCTCAAAGTCCAAGTACCCCTTCCCATCTTTATCGAGCCCCAAATAATTTCGAAAAAATCAAAATGGACCTCTATCTCCCTCCCCCGGCCATATCTGGGCAGGAATCCTGAAAGACCCCTCCATACATGGGCAAGCAGGGGGGTACTGAGCCCCAAAATACGAATTGGTCCCAAAGATTACTGTTGACCAAAAAAAACGTCGACAGGCGAATAAGTCGAAATACGAACTCGTTCTCGATTTATGAATTCGTATACGAATTTTCACAACGAATTCAGTCTGAGCGGCTTCCTAAATACGAATTGGTCCATTAATTTTTCCTCCGATACGACGAATTAGGGGGGTGCAGTACCTCCCCCCTTTGCCCATGTATGGACCCCTCCTTTATAAAAGATTCAATCTTGCCTCTTTACCCTTCGCAAAAATCTTGGCGACCTTTTTTTGGTGACTGTCCTTATGCCGAAATTTTCTATGAGTATTGTTGTAACTAAATTTAGGTTTTGCATTCCATCAAAATGAAACTATTCCATTTTACGCATTGAGACAAGAGATCATTATCAAAGGAAGACCTTCGAATAACATTTTTTATTTAAGAACTATATTTCAAGGAAATCTATGGGGTGGTGTTTTGGTCGGAAATTATTGTACTTCGGCATATAGCAAGATTGAACCTAAGGTAAGGAGAAAAAATACTTCGACTTTCACACTTCCGAAAAATTCATAAAAATGGCACCTTTTTCATTTTTCAGTAAATTCTAAATCGTTATTGTTTTTGAGATATTTACTTGTGAAGTTTCGTTTGCGTATTACAAAGAAAACATATGCAATTATTTTCAAATTTAAGGTTCTCATCAATTGGGTAGAATTCTATCAAAACCAATACCACCCATCGATCGAAATATTTTCTTGTCAACAATATGATAGAGCCCTGCTAACAGTAGATGTGACTGGAAATCGTATAGAAAGTGGCACAGGCATGGGTTTTCGAATGGAGCCAGCTGTAAATACGGAGGTGCTCGTGAACAGCAATCAATTTTTGAACAACAATAATACCGCTTTGTTGATACGGAATGCCAAATTTCCTCAACTAGCAGGGTTAACTGCTAAGGTAGAGCTTAGATTTTTGTGATGGCCATCCTCCCCTCCCTCAACAAAAGTTGGATAATACCCCCTCCCAATATTTGGTTAATGAGACCTCTGGCCCACCGATTATCCCATTTTAGAGGGGCGGAGAGAAAAAATACTCATGGATTCTACTCGTCTCGGCGAGCTGAGTCGAATGGCATGACTCATTTTTAAAATTTCGAATTTCCTCTAATTTTAACAAAAAACCGCCATGCCTAGAGAGATGTTACCCCTGAGTGCCCATTGACCCCTTAGCCTATATATTGCTCTGTTTAGGTCACCATAGCCAAAAACTCATTCAAATTCAACACCGGCCAATATATAATCTCCATCGGCCTGAACGAAAATGCCCTTGACCAAAAAATGTATTTCAACCAACAAAATGAAATCCGTGAAAATGTTATCATCAACCCATATCCCTATCTCAAACCCCGATCCACTCCATATGCCGCTTTGGTCGTCTCGAGCAGGTTTTTTTTCAATTTCCCTTGATTCAGGGTATAAAGAAATTTCAGCAACGTCGAAATCAGGCATAATTGCTTCAAAAATCCAAAAGCTGACTATGAAATCGGGACTGAGCTCATGGAACATGCTAAATGGATTGATGCGAGGGAAAATAATTGGGGTTATCCAATGTATGAGAATTTTATGGACCGGATTTTTGATCAGGTAAATTTAAAAAATCGAAATTTAAAAAAGTAAGGAGCTACAATAGGGGGGGGGCCACCCACGTCAAAAATTTTTCCTGGAATGATCCCTCTAGGGGATAAACATACGGGGAATCCGAATTTGACATTTTCGAGGAGAAAAATGCTTCCCTGACACTTTATTTTATGTAAATTTCCTTTTATGTTATGCAAATTTCAG
Organism: Acrobeloides thornei; assembly: GCA_034699885.1. Classification (NCBI taxonomy): domain Eukaryota; kingdom Metazoa; phylum Nematoda; class Chromadorea; order Rhabditida; family Cephalobidae; genus Acrobeloides; species Acrobeloides thornei. The sequence continues at coordinate 11,485 of JAQGCP010000532.1, read as the reverse complement.
TTCAACCGCTACTCTCTGGCATCGATTGAAGTCAATCCATATGCTGCCGTGTGTAACCAACGGACCCCGGTCATAACTTATACTCAACAAGCGTTTCGAAAATTTCGAAAAGAAGATAGGCCTTATGTTCTCGGAGGCGCTGTTTATGAAAATCATGATTTGAGGATCGGAAAATATGTGGTAACTGACGACATACAAGTAGTGCCTGGGGCAAGATTGACAGTTGAGCCAGGGACGGTGTTGGAATTTATGGATGGAGTCGGAATGTTGGTACAGGTAAAAAACTTTTAAAACAACAGAGAACGAAAACTCAAATGCCAAAAAAGGATAACTTCATCGAAAAAAGGAGAAAGAAATTATTGAAACGAAAATTTTGATTCATGTTTTCGTTTCAATAACCCAAAACAATGTTCAAATTGGATAATTTTTGTGTCATTTTGTTCATCTCATTTCGCTATAAAAAGTATCTACAATGTTCATTTTATGACAAATTTAAAAAATCGATTTTTTTGCAAAAAAGTTTGTGCATTACGACGAAAACATGTACACAAATTCAAAATTTCAAACCAATTATCTCGAAAAATGGCAACTTTTTTCCCACTGGACTGGTCCTTTAATATGTTTTTAGGGCGAGCTCCAGCGCACAGATTTCCATCATTCCAAAGAAGCCGTCACCTTCACCTCCAAACCTTTTGTCCTTCCCAAACTCGAAGACATTCGTCTCGTGGATGACTTTGACAATGAAGATGTTATGGCAGGCCGCCTAGAAGTCCTCGTAGACGGCCAATGGGGCACTATATGCAATCGCTCATGGACAGCCCATCATGCACAAATTGCCTGTAACCAACTCGGCCTGACCATGGACCCTCAATACTTTGAAAATTGGAGAATTTTTCCACCACCAGGGGATTTACCAATGGTTATGGATAATATTAGATGCGAAGAAAGAGAATATGATATTACCAAGTGTAGGCATGACGGGGTCAAACATAATATTCAAGCAGCTTATGGCTGTAGGCCGACCGAAGTTGTGGGTAAGTTAATTTTTTTATTAAAAAAAATTTTTTCATTTTTCATAGCGCAAAAAATCGCAATAATCCGTTTTTTATATCACCACGTATTTTTTTATTACCAATTTTAACAAAAAGCATACCAATAAAACTCATAAAAATTCCATCCTTTAATTTTTAGCTCTGATAAATTTCAATAAAACTACTTTTTATATTAAAACATTAGGCTCGAAAAAATTTAAGAAATAAAATGCAAAAAAATTTCGACCTTGGCAGGAATCGAACCTGCAATCTTCGGTTCCGTAGACCGACGCGTTATCCATTGCGCCACAAGGCCAGTTGAGAGAGTACCATTGAGAAGCGATAAGACCAAGCAGGCTGCTTGCCTAGTTTCAGAATCAATAACGAGTCGCTTGCCAAAAAATGTGATCAAAGGCCAAGTTTAAAATAAGAAAATAAAAAAATGTCAAAAGTTGAGTATTTTACATTTTTGCTAAAAAATAAAAAATTTTTTTATTTTTTCAACAATTGAAAAAAATTGAGTTTTTATATTTTTTCAAAGTTAAAAATTGTTTAAATTTGTTCCAAATTGAAAAATTGAATTTTTTCATTTTTATCAAATTTTTCTCTTAAAAATTCAAATTTTCCCTTGAAAAAATTTTCAGTGACTCCCTCCCCCCTACGTCCCTAAACCCCAGAGCTGCCACGGATAGTCTCCCATTACAATTTTTATCCAAAAAAAGACCAAATTTCCCTTTTTTTTCACCAAAAATGCCCAAAATCTTCTATTTTTTCTCGAAAAATTTTATTTTTTGAGCATTTTCACAAGGGACCTTTCAGAACTGCAAGGTTGATTTTTTCAAAAGGTTTAGCAGGAAGTTGTTGAGCTGGGCCTACTTATTTAAAAAATGTTTTGGATTGGGTGTCTGAGGCTTCTGTTAGAAGATAATTCAAGAAAAAGTTTTGTCAATTATAACATTACCAATTTGTAAACTCATTAAAAACAAGTCAGCATGGTCAAGTGATAAGATACTCGCTTACTGCCCTGAAGGACGATGGTTCGACCAAGGTTGCCAATTACAAAGCATATTTTGAAAGTTACAGAACATGGGTATCAGTGACTGGACATGCATTCACACAAAATTGATATTTATAATTTTTCATAGGGGGTTAAAAGTTAACCCACTAGTTATATATCATTTTAAAGCCCATACTTAGACAACATTTATGGCGTTTAAATTTTTTAGAAAAAATTTTTTGTAGAAATTTAATCCCCTAAAACCTCTCAAAGTTTTCCTGAAAGGCTGCATGAAATTGGCCCTCTTATGTTTTTGCCCAAAAATTTGGAAAATTTTCGAAAAAAACATAAGGGGACATAGGCAAATTTTTTGAAAATTTCACCCACATACGTGTGCACGGGAGCCTAAGGGATCCAATTGGGCCCTGAGTGACTCGTAACTCAAGGGGTCAAGGAAATGGAGCGGGGAAGGTGTCCGGGTGCAACGATGAAAGCTAAATGAATGGGAGGAGATCAAAAACCCCCTCGAGCGGTGGTCTAAAAAATTTTTTGTCCTCCCCCCCCCCAGCCGTCATTCCTCTTCGGCTCCCGGTACGTAAAAAACAATGTTGTGAATTATTAAAAATCTTCTATTTTAGGACTTCGTTGTTCCCCACCTTATTGGGCTGGTGTTCGATATTCTTTGCTAGCTAATCCACCTACCGTCACTGGACAAACGACCATGAACAACTGGGTTATTGAAAAAGCGGGTTTATACGACTTCCGTACATCAAAATTCAGTCCAGCTCTTCAGGTTGAAGCTCTTTTTTAAATTTAAAAAAGCCGGTTTAGATTGATTGGAATTATCACAGCTTTTATGGATTAACTATAAAGGATAACTACTTCGAGGGAATCGATATTGTATATAATGATTTGACCAAAAAACCGGCTATAAGGAACAGTTATATCGCAAGAAATCGGAGAAATGGTGTTAAGTTGAGATCTGTTGGGATAACTATGGAAAATGTATGTTGGTAACAGACATAACTGGGCATAGGGGGTCCATATTTTCCAAAAATTTACGAGGGGTCAAAGGGCAACACGAAAATTGTACGACCCCTCCCCAAGTTGACCAAGAAAAGATTTTCAAGATCTTTAAGAGGGGTAAAAGGGCAAACTTGAATCTCTTACAACAGAGGGAGTCATTTCTGTACCACCTGACCTCGATATTGGCCATATCGATCAATGACTTCTTCTTCATTCGTCGCATCCCCTCTTAATCTTGCTTTGACACCCTATTTATTTTTAGGTCATTATCGAAGGCAACGAAAACGCTGGAGTCCGATACAACCCTAGAATTTCCGAAAGCCTCCAACGTGACATTGTCTCTTGGCTCGACCGAAGGGAGCAGCCTGATCTTGAAGCTAACAATGTTTTTGCCATACCAAATCGTGCCTATAAAAGATTTGTCGTCGAAGAATCATCTTTAAATCAACGAAAATTCTTAGTCGCAGAAGTGACACAAGACTGTCCATTGATTTATTATGAAGGAGAAAGATGTACATTCGAAACTGAGCTATTAGCAAGTGGGCATCAATATGGCATGCCTCCTAGAGTGGCTGTACAGGTAAATGATAAAATTTAATTTTTAAAATTAAAAAATAGCATCACATGCAATTTTCATGAACTTTAGGAAACGATACTTCGAAAGTTTATAGACCCCAGCCGTATTTTGAGGGTTAAAAAAACAAAAATTCATGGTGTCTCGAAAAACCACGTCAGTGAGACTACGAATTTCAATTTTAGATAGTCCATCGTGTCAACAACATGAGTGATGAAGACGCCACTTTCTATGACCAAGAAGCCGGCACTTATTACAGCGCCCGTGATAACACCATCCAATTTCCAATCGTTTCCAAAGGATCAAAACTCACCATGAAATATACCAGATCCCGCGGAGAACCTAAGCTAGTTATTCTGATTTTGTTTTTGGACGCACAAGAATATCTCGACCGCTTTCTTCATGTTTACGAATCAGTTATTAGAGATAACCAATATGGGGTGTCGGCTGTGCATTATAGTAACTTGACGTTTGATGATGGAACGGTGCTAAATCGATGGTCAGAAGAGAAATTGTGGTTCCAGAAAGTTAACTTCTCTGAAAACTATGATGCTGTAATATGGATTCATAGTCCACAACATGATGTTTTATGGGGCACGCCGATTGCTGAGGTAAGGAAGCATATATAGGGAATTTCTCTCGTAGTGAAAAAAGTTCATCACCTATCGGCGCACCAAAATGCCGAAAAGGTGCAAGCAAGGGTCAAAATTTAAAAAAATTTCGCCAGTCGACTCAGCTCGACGAGCGCTTCAAAATGATTATCACATCGTGGTGTTTTGGGGGTTTGATCCATGGCCGATTGGCTAACATGCTCGGTCTTCACTCATACGAATCTTTTCCTTTTTGGTGGTGCAGGAGCAAGTGGTGCAAAAGTCTAGTTAAACGAGAAGGGTTCAATTCCCGACGGGAAAAGTTGTTTTGCCGGATTGCGCTTTTCTGAAAAATAAGTTCCAAAAAAATTTTTCCAGATAACCTGGCATATTGACAACTGCTCTATTCATGACAACACCGGTTCTATTATCGACACCCATCGTGATCTCTATGCTAGTGCCAATGTTTTCCATTGGAATTTTTGGTCAAACACTATGGCAAACAACACCGGTAGTGGAATCAATATCCAACTTCCTGACACGTACAACTTATTGGCAAGGCAAGAGCATTCTTTTTGGATGACAGAGAATCGATTTTTGTACAATAAAAATTTTGCCATCCAACTTGGTGGTTATTATACTTTTGCTAATATTAGTTCAAATAATTTTACTAATAACTATGCTCCGCTTGGGAGTGGAATTTTGGAGTTGAGAGGAATGGAAAAGAGGCTGGTGATGGAGAGGAATCGATTTGATGAGAACTGGGTAATTTTTTTGCAGAATAACGTCGACCTTACCCTAGCTTAGAAGAAATCTAATACTGTGGAGAAACACAAGCATAATCCGAAGACTAAGTCATAGCCCAATCTTAAACATATGCCTAAGCGCAAGCCTAAGGCTAAGCCTAAGCCTAAGCCCAAGCCTAAGACTAAGTTCAAGCCTAAGCCCAAGCCTAAGACTAAGCCTAAGCCTAAGCCTAAGCCTAAGCCCAAGCCTATAAGAGACCTAGACTTGTGGGGAAACCCAAACATAATCCTAAGCCCTACCCTATCCTACCATCCCTAATTTCCATTTCCTAACAGGAAAATACAAGTGACCTTATATTTCGACATAGTGAAGCAAACTTTTTTACTACCCTATATTTTTCATTTCATCCCTTTCTCCCCACCCTAAAAATTCAATTTTTTTAAATTTTAGGGTCATTGGCTGGTCAAAATGGACATTCAGAGCCATAGCTTAAAATTTTCTGGCTCAGAAATTCCCGCCTATATTCAATACAATTACTTTATGCATAATACTTTTATATCAAAAATTGAAGACTATGTGGACATGTGGCCAAGATCTTATGCAGTTGGGATTTTTGGAGCCCAAAAAGTGGATATCCATTTTAATCGGATGAGAAATGTGCTGATGGATTTTGAAGTTGTTGCTGGGGCTGAGGTAAAAAATCGTACTTACAAGGAATAGTTGGGAAGTGTTTTTTTGGAAAAGCGAATTTTTCACCAAAAAAATTTTGTACAGGAATTATTAGGGTGGTCTACTAATAAGAAAAAAGTATTCCTAATTGAGTAGTTTCCATTTCTGATGTCAGTATATCAATAAGGATTAAAGAATGGTAATCAGAAGTGTCGGTAGCGGAGTGGTTATGGTCTCACTCCGTGGGTACAATGCTCAGGTTCGACTATTTGAGCGCCGAAGGCTGTATGCTGAAAACTACTCAGTTTGGAATTTAGAGGAATACTCCTCCTCTTCCGTTTTACTCTCATTGAGCTGAGTCGAATGGTGACTCGCTTTCAAAATTTCGAATTTCCTCCAATTTTTGCCAAAAAACCGCATTGCAACGTGCATTGATCTAGGAAAAAGCTAAGGAAAAAGTCGTAAACGTATGGCACAGTGTAATCCACTCTAACACCCCAAAAGGCACTGGTTCGAACCTCGCTGCGCCAACTTGTTTTTGTTTGTACAAAATTCCATTTTTAGCCCCACCTTCCCTCGCTTGACTCAATGAATATCACTTATAACTGGTGGGGTGTTGCAAACGAAGCCGAAATCCGCCAACGAATTTTTGATATGGATGACTGGAATATTTTCACCATTGGTGAATTCAGCCCATTTTATTCGACTGAAGAACATTTTATCAATTTTTGGTGGTTCCCCAAGAAGGTAGGTTGTTTAGAAAAATTTAAAATTTCAAAATTTAGGGTCAAATTTTAAACGCTTCAAGAGTCGAGCCTCCTGCACAAGATTTAAAGGGAAGACTGTATGAGTCGATGACTTTGAGTTTAAACAAAGAACATGCAGAAAGATGGTACCAGTTTCCGTATTATTATAGGCCTTTTAGGCCATATAGAATAATAAGGTAAGAAATAATAAGTTATAGGGTATTTGATGCCAAGAGACAAAATTTCAGCTCGAAAAAGTTCAAAAAAAGGTATTTTTCGATTTTTCCAAAAGTTTTCATGGAAAAATAATAGCGCCATTGTGTTACCCGCATAAGAATGTGAATATGCAAACATTTTCATGAATTTTGTCAGCGAAATAAAAAGATGGCTTTTGAGTGCGGGATCGAACCCGCGACCTATGAGTGAAAGCGGAGCACGTTAGTCAGTCAGCTATGGGTCAAACCCCAAAAGCCCATGCTATGATACCCGTTTTAAAGTGCTCGGCGAGCTGAGTCGACAAAAACAATGTATGAAACAAAACTAACTTCTTCCAAAATTTTTAGAGATCTAACAATCATGCCAGGAGCCACCTTAACTATTGAACGAAATGTTGAAGTTCATGTTTGGCCAAATGTGCGAATTTTGGTTCTCGGAAATCTAATTTGTGACGGCACCTTATGGCAGCCTATTCGATTTAAGCCGATCAATACAACAGAATTGGCTGAAGAAAGAGGAAAAATTGGGACTCGTTATAAAAGAAGCGTTTTATACCGAAGAAGAAATAAAAAATTAAATCCGGATTATAATTTTGTTCAGTTTGTGAAGGAAAGAAAGAAAAGAGCTTATAGGTAAGGGTATAAAAAAAGACTTTTAAAAGCGGGATCGAACCCATGAAGTGAAGGCTGAGCACGTTAGCCATTCGGCTATAAGCCAAAACCCAAACCCCATAACGACAACTCTATGTTATACTAACAAGAAATTGTAAGAAATTCAATAACCCATTTTTTTAAAAATCTGAAAAAAATTAAAAAGCTTAATTTTAGAGCTGGATACGATCCCGTCTACCGCCAATTCCCCACCTTGCGCCGAAATGATCCATATTTTCAACAATTTTCTGTCTCCCTCACCAAAAATTCCACCATCCCTGGCCGTGCCGGTTTCCTACAAATCTATAATGCAACATCTGGTGAAACTGTGCCTTCATGCGACCGACAATTCACTATCCGAAACGCACAAGTTGTTTGCCGAGAACTTGGTTTGGAAACTCAAAACGTATATCATTGGATAACTCCACGATATGACTATAACCCATTGACACATGTTTTGAAAAATGGGTATATGGAGCCGAGAGAATGTATTGGCACAGAGCCGAAACTCGATAAATGTGGATTGAGGTTAACTGGAAATAATTCTATGTGGCAGTGTATGGATAATGAGCATTTTAATTATATTCACTGTGGGACGAATGTGTCTTTGTCAAAGGAATATATTGGAAATTGGGGTGGGATTACGTTTAGTAGTCCAACTTTGGAAGTTGGTGAAAGTGAAGGGAAAGGTAAGAGAAATATGTTAAAGGGGGTGCATTTGGGAGAAAAAAATTTTTATCGTAAAAATGACCCTATTGGGGGTGATTTGATGCGAGAAATCGATTGCACGCACTTCCGAAGAGTAAAAACGCCATCTTGACCAAGTTTTCGTGAAAAATTACCTATTTTTCGCTTTTTTTCATCTTTTTTCGTCGCTCTTTTCGTCCATTCCCTTCTGCAACCCGGAATTTTCATGAAAACTTGGTCAAGACGGCGTTTTTACGCTTCGGGAGTGCGTACAATCGATTTCTCGCATTTTTTCAGCAAAAATTTCTAAAAAATGCAGTAAAAATAATTTCTAGACGCCTCAAAATTGCTACATGTCGAAATTGTTGGCGGTGGGTATGCGCACAATGATTCGTTTCAATCTGGAGCCCTACAAGTAATTCGAAGAGCACCATCATTAGAAAATGTCAATATTACGAATTCTTCAATGCATGGTTTACAGGTATAGCAATTTTAAAATAAAAATAAGTTGACATATAAGCGACGATAAGTCAAAGAAACAAAACCTTTTTGTTATTTTTAAATGCAAAAACATTTGACCTAGGCAGGAGTCGAAAGTTGAAATCTTCGGTTACGTAGACTGAAGCGTTATCCATTGCACTACAGGCCCTTAAATTTATGCCATAAAAATTTATATACCAACACTCAACCTTGAAATTTTTTATAAACACATATTTTAATCTAATAAGAGAAGACAAGCATAAATTAAAAGTCGTCAAAATTTCATTTTAGCTCATCAGTCCTCGAGATAGCATAATTTTATCCCGATTAAATGTTTCTGACAACAAAGGACAAGGTGTGAATATCTTATCGACTAATTTACAATCTGCTAATCCAACATCTCGTAAGTTAAAGGATCAGTCCGGTAGGAAAAAGTTGTTATTTTTTGTGATACAGTGATTTAGCGCCCTTTTCCGGGAGGACGCTAAATCGAGGTTTCACTGTAATTCATAAATTAAAGAGGGGGCACTAAATCAAGGTTTCACTGTATTCAGAAAGTTCATGAAAAATGGAGCATTTTTTGTTTTTAAAGCATCTTTGAATCATTGTAGTTTTTGAGATAATTGTGTGTAAAGTTGCCGAGTTTTGAAATTGTGTGTATTACAACGAAGGCTTGTACCTGTTTCATGATGATAATTTTTCCTGAATTAATTAAATCTGTATATTGAGAAGAAAATAATTCAAATTGAATAAGTAGAAAAAAATAAATATAGTTCGATGAGACGTATAAAATGAGACCAAAATTATTCAATTTGAAAATTGTTTTGAGTTATTTAAACGAAAACAGCAAAGGGAATACATAGATAGGATCACTTTCGAAAATTTATGCCTCCTTAGCACATATATAGCAGAGGGCATGCCCCCAAAAGTAAAAATTTCTTAAGAAAAATTTCATTTTTGGCCAAAATCCGATAGAAAAGTGAAGTTTTTATCTAGTTGCTCCCACCAAAAACCAAATTCTAGATCCGCTACTGCATGCTAGTACCAATTGTTAAAATGTAAAAAAATGTAAATTTTTAGCCACTCCAAAAGGACCATTGAATATACCATATTTTGTAACTGGTTTACTGGATATTTGCTCAGCTGGGAAAAAGATAGAGGTCAAAAATAGGATTATTGTGTATTACAAATATGATTCGTTTCCTGTAGATTGTGTGAAGATTTTTACATCACCGACTAGGAATTTGGGTTTTCGGTTTTTGCAGGTATGATAAAAATAGGGCATTTCTAACCAAAAGTAAAAAGTTACACCCATGGTGAAATAGCAAACGTCTCACTTAACACTGAAAAAAATTCTACAACTTTTTTGAATTGACCAAATAAATTTTCGTACTAGCGGGATCGACTCTCGATCTTATAGTCGAGAATCGATCCCGCCGGTGCGAAAATTTTATTTGATCGATTCAAAAAAAGTTGAGAAATTTTTTCAATTATATGTCCTCCCTGGGCTGACTAATCTATCAACTTTAGGTCAACCTTTATGGCGCTACTAACCATCTTGGTCGCTCAGATGCCTTAAATGTCTATGGTGACTCAACTTTTTCTCCTGCAGCCCTACTACACCGCTTTACCTACGAATCGATTTTCACCCACACAATTTTACCCATACAATCTAATGTGATGGCTTTGCATATGCGGGGGACAGCCGCCGATGGAGAATATGGTTTCATCGCAGAAGTGACTCTAATACCCACTACACCTAGTGAAAGTGAGTAATTTAGAAAAAATCTTACAAGGAACCATTTCGAAGTGTCTGAAATTTTCGAATTTTTTCAAAATTTTTTTACCAGTTTATTAGGCTTAGGTTAAAAGTTTGAAAAATTTATCTCCAAAAATTAAAACCTTTTTCTTTTGGAGAAGAAACTAACATGCTTCGTTATGGACAAAAATTGTGATTATCTATTAGCAGCACCGGTGGTGTATTGTTTACGCTTCAGTTTCAACTTCTTTTTGACTCGGGTTCGAATCCCACTGCTGTCCAAATTTTTTGCCTTTTTTCAATTTTGGAAAAATTCGAAAATTTCATCCGGACACTTTGAAATGGTTCCTTGTTAGGGTTTAATTTTCACATTTTTTAGCTTATGCCCAAGAAATTGCGATAAGAAATTCTCGGCTTATTAATAATGATAGGGGTGCACTACAATATCGAAATACGGGAGAAGTTGGACCTAATGTGATTATAGAACAATGTGCTATAGAAAATAATGGATACTTTTTATATGGGAATATCAGTACGAGTATGCAAGCAATGGAGCTGCATTTACATAACACTTTAGTAAGCACTTTAATTATAGAACAGTATGCTATAGAAAATAATAAGCGTTAAGCCTAAGTCTAGGCATAAGGCTTAAGCCCAAACCTAAGCCTAAGCCTAAGCCTAAGCCTAAGCCTAAGCCTAAGCCTTAAGCCTAAGCCTAGGCCTAAGCCCAAGCATAAGCCTAAGCCTTAAGCCTTAAGCCTAAGCCTAAGCCTTAAGCCTAAGCCTTAAGCCTTAAGCCTAAGCCTAAGCCTTAAGCCTAAGCTTAGGCATAAGTCCAAGCCTAAACCTAAGCCTAAACCTAAGCCTAGGCCTAAGCCAAAACCTATGCCTAAGCCCAAGCCTAAACTTAAGCCTAGCCTATATTCCATATCTAACTTTTTTCAAATATAATTTATAGCTCTTGATTTTCCGATCAAACGCCGTAACCCATAACCGAGGAGGTTTGTTAGTCACCGCCCAAAGTTCAAGTGCTGTAGCACAACTAAAAGCAGTGATCAAAAATTCCGGCTTTACCATGAACTCAAACTCAACCACTTTGGCATTCCTTGGCAATGACTATCAGGTAAACAAAAGATTTACATTTTTTTAAATTAATTTTTTTAGCAAGTAACATTGCTAAATAACGTCATCAGTCTCAATTTTGCCCTATATTTTGATACGGTTCTAGTCAAAGGATTTTCTGCAAATTTTACAAGAAATTTGTTTACGAATAATACTGGTGCTCATATTGTGGACACGGAAGGGTATTCAAG
>JAQGCP010000531.1:0-16253 GCA_034699885.1 Acrobeloides thornei | reverse complement strand
CATAACAATGCAAAGTTTAGCTTGCAAAGCCGATCGATGGCTTTGCAAAATTTTTATCAAATGCAAAGTGAAAAGTGAACCAAAAAATACACTAAAAAAGTGTAAAGTGAAAAACTTTTCACTTTTCACTTTGCACTTTACACTTTACACTTTTCACTTTGCAATTTGCAACAATTAAAATAGGCCCCTGGCTGGGGTCCCTCTGTGATCAAGAAGACAGAGGCCTATGGTGAGGTTCGTGCATTGCACTTTTGCTGGGCTGACCCATAGTGCTGCTCCGTCTTGGGGTAGGCACACAGCTAAATTTTTGCGTGTTGGGGAAGCGTTCGCGCTCCCCTTATGATTCGATATAAAGGGGTGTAACAATTGCCCAAAGTTTAAAGACAAGCCTAAATCCTATGTTTTTAATTTTTAGATACATAATGATCATCTACCACCTGGAGGATGGAACTTGCATCCACACATCAGTTATTTCCATGCCAGAAGTTGTATTTAGCCATCTCCAATTTGGATATATTGTTACAAAGTAATAGGCGAATTTTTTATTGTATAAATTTTAGGGAACTTGAAAAAATCCCGGTCGATAACATCAATTTGAATTTGTGGAAAATTGGAGAAAATAAAAATTTTCCAAATCATTTTTCATACTCTTTTCGAGCTGGTGGAAAATTGTACAATGTTGAGGTAGGAGAAAATTAAAAGATAAAAAAATTTATAATGTTTATCACAAAACTTGGTCGATTATTACTATTTTTAAACATATTATCATTTTTTGATGAGTTCAAAGATTGTGTTAGACAAAAAAATTTTTGAAAGAATTCCATTGCCAAATTTTCCTAGCACCATGAAAATTGAAAAGTTGTGATATGTCCTGAGCCTAAGCATAAGCCTAAAAAAAAATATAATTTTAGCAGGTTCAAAAAACTAATTTTTAGGTCAATGTAAAAGACACCGTAAAATTCAAGATGGGCCTAGACCAGGCTTGCTATGTTGAAGAAAACATGTGCGAATTTGTAGCAAATGGAATCAAAGGCTATGGCTTCGCAGAAGTCGAATATCGTATTGATCCATATTAGGAAAAAATAGTATATGTTGCTCCGACACGGTGGCACAAGTGGATCGAGAAATGTTGCCGGTTGTAGGTTCAACTTCAAAAAATCTCTAACCTCTCACTGGTAAATCGAAATTCGGAAATTCTTTTTGCATTTTATTCCCCAAACAAAATACTAATTTTGTAGTAAGCGATTTTTTCTGAAATCTTTCTTTTGACCAAAAACTTTAACTTCCAAGTTTACGTTGTCGAAAAACTCGAATCTACGATATCCAACTTCAAAAATCTCCAGCTCTTCGAAAACTAATCCGATTTCGATAATTCTTTTTACATTTGTAATTTAGGTAAAATGTAAACTTTTTATTGAGCGATTTTTTCTGAAACCTCTGTCCCGCCGAGATATAAGACTTTAAAGCTTTAGCTGACCCTACAAACCGACAACATTTCTCGAATCCCTTTAATCGCGCCACCGTGATTCGCGTGAAAAATTGTAAGACCAAATCCCTATCCACTTGTCCACAAGGGCTTCTTTTTCTCTATGAAATATTTAAAAAAATTTTAGAATGTTAGCCGCTCGAGAAATGGGCACTAAACTTTCTTCACGATTATTGTTGCGAAAAGATTGTATCAATAATTTGGACCTCCATGCAAGAATTTTGGGTCATTTATCAGCAGTTTTTTGTGTAGCTTTTGATCGGACTGGGAGATATATCATAACTGTAAGATCATAAAATTTTTAAAAAAAATCAAAATTTCAGGGCGCTGATGATAACCTCATAAAAATTTGGGATGCCCATAAAGGCATACTCCGGTGCACCTTACGTGGACATGCTGGAGAAATTTCCGACATTACGGTGTCACATGAAAATACTGTCTTGGCTACCGGATCTACGGATAAAACCGTCAGAGTTTGGTGTCTTCAAACTGGAAGGGTGTTGCAAATTTATCACTGTCATACGGGAACAATAACGTCAATAGCTTTTCTACCATATATGGTGGATGAACATCGATTTTTGGTTTCCACTGGTTCGGATTGTCGAGTGTGCTTTTATAAATGGAATGGTCCGAAAAAGGAATTTCCGTAAGTCAAGGGGTAGATCACATTATCAGTGGGGGAGGGACTGTCCCTCCCCTTCATGTAGCTAGGCATTACTCGATTTTAAAATTTCGAATTTCCCCCAATATTTGCCAAAAACCGCCATGACCCTAACTTCTGTAAACTTTTTATGGGTTCACTGTTTCACCTTCATATGCACGTTGTTATTTAATTTTTAGAACAATCCCATATTTATTCGACGAACGTGTCACTTCCGGCTCAAGAATTGTTAGCAGCTGCCATAGCCCTGGTGGAAATCTTGTAGTAATCGGAGATACCCATCACTATATCCGCATATATCAAATTTTGGAAGACAATATAGAGAAAATTTTTGAATACCATGCTCATACCGTAAAAACAATGTTTTATAGTTTTTTATATAACTAGAAAATTTTAGGACAGAGTAGATAGTTTAGTATGGTCTCACTCCCATTTAAGATTTGTTAGTGGAAGTAAGGATGGTACGGCAAAAGTATGGAAGTTTGCGGCTGGGCATTGGACTTCTGTAAATCTGTACCCTTTTTTGAAAATGTAAGCTTTTAAATATTTATCCTAATCTTTATAGCCTAGCCTAATTCTAAGCCTATAAAACTTTTGTACAGTTGGCTAGTTGAAAATAGATAAAAATTTAATTTTAGCGAAGAACCAGCTCGTGTCAGCCACCCCCGCCTAGGACCAAATGGACGAGGTGGCCTTGAAGTTACTTATACAGCGCCAGTACCGGTACAACCAACGACCAATAAGAAAAATAGTTACAAAGTTACAATGTTATGCTGGTCGCTAGAAGATGATTTTGTTATTAGCAGTGGAACTGATTATATCATTCGAGTTTGGAATTGGGAAACCGGACAAGTTATCAAAGAGATGCTAGGACATGAAAATGATGCATTTGTTTTGACGGCACACCCAATTTACAAAGAATTTATTTTTAGTGCTGGTCATGATGGATTTGTTATAGTAAGTGATTTTTCAATTAGCATCAGAAGCGCAGCCAAGGAGGTCGGGGTGAGAGAGGGTGTGGTGTCCCTCATAATTATGATGCTACCCCATCCATTCTTGAATTCGAAATTTAATCTATACCTTTTCAGGTCTGGGACATCTATAAAGGTGTCGCTGTTAAGAAAAACATAAATACCGACGCAATTGGAAATGACCCCATTTTCGACCTCTGTGTTTCATCTGATGGAACTCTAGTGGCATTTGTTGACTCACAAGGGCATTTATCAATCCTTGGCGTTGGTCGAAATGATAGAATTCGATCTTATCCGAAACAGCAGTTCTTTCACACCGATTATAAGTATGCATATATTTTATCTATTAAACTAGAATAAATCATTCTAGGCCACTATTTACCGACCACAATCATTATGTTGTCGATGCTGATACTGGTTTGGCGCCACATCTTATGGACCCTCCAATTTTTTGTAATGCTGATACCATACCACATGAGCAAATTTTTCAAAGAATGATTCCGGGAAATGATATTATTGAAACTAACATAACTCAAACTCTGGAAAATTCTCAAAACCAGTCAGAAAATCCAAATATCCAAGAAGTATGAACACTTTGTAAAAAATCTCAAAACCATTATTTTTTATAGCTCCTTAGCATAGGTCGCACCCAATCTCGTTGCCCTTGGATTACGCGAGATATCATTCAAAGCTACCGAGAATCACAATTGAATAAAATTTATGATGAAAGGAATTGTACTACAGAGGAAGAGAGAAAAGAGTTTGAAAAAGAAAGGGAAAAATATGATCCAGAAATTGAACAGGTAATCAAATTTGGGGAAAAAAGTTAAATTTAAAATTTAGCGAGTTTTACAAAGCAGTCAAGCAGCTCAAAGTCAACGTAATCAAAGTAGGTTTTTTAAAATGAATTTTTCTTTGATGGCGTTAAAGTAATAACAATACCTGGGGGAGGAGCAAGACGCGGAAAAATGCCGAAAAGGTGCAAATATAGGTAAAATTAAAAAATTTTTCGCAAATCGACTCAGTCGCTGAGCACTCCAAAACGAGTACCATATCATGGGGCTTTAGGGGCTTGACCTATGGGCTGTTGGCTAAAGTGCTCGGCTTTCAGTCAAAAGGCACAGGTTCGATTCCGCGCCCAAAAGTCATTTTTAAAAATTTTATATTCAAAATTCATGAAAATTGTTACATATGTATCCCATCCAAAAAGACGAAATTTTGATTTTTTAATTTTCAGGAGGTCGTGGCCGACCTGGTACCGCCAGAACAGGCATATCAGTTCGTGATATTGATCAACTGTTTGAAAGACTAAATCAACCTGTTGGAAGAGGTCGTAATCGTTCTCTAGTTGATCCAATCGGCCAGCTTTCCGATCCAGAAGACGACAATTATACTGAACACTCACGTTCCGGCGAAGATGACACCTCTGAAGATGAAACCGAAGATGGTGATGGACAAGAAGATAGAGGTCACTTAGAAGAAGATGATAGCGATTATGAGGTAACTAATATAGGACTCATATATAGGGTTGATCCATAAGTGGCTTTTGAGTATCGTGTCAAATCATTGCGAAAATAACTCCTCCATGGAGAGTTATTTTCGCAAATTTTCCTTCAACTTTGGAAACTTTTATTTTGCCTCATTTGTTCTGGCCAGAAAACTGTCAACTCTACATCAGACCATTTCAGTGTCAAAAAATTATAAAATTTCTCAAAATTTAATATATTTTTAGGTTGGTAGACCAGAAAGCTCAACAGTATTCCGTTCAAGATCAAATTTCACTGTAACTGGTCGCCGTAAATCGCGTAGAAATCGAAATCCTGAAGATTCTGGCCCATCTAGCCAGCAAAGTAAACTTTTTTCGAGCTTTTCAAATTCAACAAAAAAATTTAGGCACTCACCATACTTCACCACGACGCCGTCGTAGTAGAGTTCAACCTTCTCGAGCTCAACGATCTAGAAGACCAAGAGACGAACAAACTAGTCCTGAAAGATCGAGAAGATCAGAGGGAACCAAAAGAACACGAGATCGCTCAGAAAAATCAACAGAAAGAAAACGAATAAAGGCTGAAAAAGTTGAATTTGACGATCCAGATTTATTTACTCAAAGTGATCCGGATGTACCAAGCACTTCTTCTGGAAGAGCTCACAGAG
The DNA here is from genome assembly GCA_034699885.1 of Acrobeloides thornei. NCBI lineage: Eukaryota > Metazoa > Nematoda > Chromadorea > Rhabditida > Cephalobidae > Acrobeloides > Acrobeloides thornei. Next base: position 10,981 of record JAQGCP010000531.1, on the reverse strand, counting down.
CATTAGCAAGAAAATCATCTCAATCTGGTGACGAGATTAAAAAAACTTCGAAAAGGCATCAAGTTAAAAAAGGTGAGAAAAAATTAGCCATACAAATAAAAAATTTTAAGAACCATCAAGCGCTCATGGACCTATTATCGATTTTCCAATGTGGATGAGAAAAGTTCAAGTCCGTCGTTTTCCATATATCGCACAACTTGGAGATCAAGTCGTATATTGTCTACAAGGCCATCAGGCTTATTTAAACGCAGTTGAGGAGCAAAGAATTTATCGAATTCCGAGAGAATTTGATATACGGTAATTTGATATTTTTATATGTGGGATCGACCTGGACCAGACAAGGGCCGAAATCCGGACCTTTTTCCTATTTTCCTTTTAATTCAGCCCGAGTAAGATCGCAGTTTTTAAGGTCCTCGGGTGGGTCGGTAGGGACCGGCAGTCGATCGATTTTTTCCAATCTAATTGTTACTATTATAGAAGTGATTTAAATGCCGAAGAATTTTGCATAGTCGATGAGCTCGAGTATAGATTAAAGCCATATCGGACCATTGTCTTAAAATTAGCTATCACTGATGCTAATGGTAGGAGAAAGAAAGGAGAGTATATAAATGTTATGTAAGTAACTTTTCAAATTTATTCTTAAAGTTGTGAAAATTTAGGTACCATGACATGGAAGGCCAGCCAGACTTTTTGATTCTCAAACAACACTACGACCTTTCGCTGAGCTACTCGTTTGATTCTGGAAGTGCGGTAGAGGCTATGATAGATGATATTTGGTGGGTAGGAAGAATTCAGAATCGAGTGCCATTTGATGAGGACTATCCCATGTAAGTTATCATTCATAGGATACAAAAGGAAGAAGAGAGGAGTAATATTTATCACCAAAAATGACCAAAAATTTCCATTTTATTATGATTTTAAGGTCAAACTGGATGTCATTGGTGGTCCGATGGGATACTGGCGAAGACCTAGATCTTTACTGCCCTTGGGATTTACAACCGAAAAAGAATAACCGCAAAACAAGTATAATTTGTAATCCTTTTAATTTTTTACCAGAATAAATTTAGACACTCGAGCTACCCAAAAAGAATTGGAACAGCTTGGAAGTTATAAACCTGTAGATGGAGATTGGCCGAAGTTCGAAGATGATCAATCTAACGAAGAAACTCGAGAACATTATCTCAAGCGTGCACAAAAAGCTATTTCTCAACTATTCCCACTTACACAAGTCGAGCCATTTAAAGAGCCAGTTAATCTTAATGAATTTGAAGATTATCCTCGAGTGATTAGTTATCCATCTGATTTACAAATAATCGGGGAAAGAATTAATAACAAATTTTATAGGTTTGATGAAATGTTTGAATATGTTAATCAAAATTTGCTTTTTTTTAGAAGACTTGTTGCACTTTTACAAGATATTCAATATATTGCTATAAATACAGAATCTTACAATGATGAAAGTGCACAAATTGTACACAATGCCATTACATTAGTCGAAACTCTTGTCCAATTTATAACGTATGTTTTATGCAAAACTGAATAGGACACGTCTGTTCGAGTATGAGTAAAAAGAGGAAAAAGTCTGAAGCCATGAGTTTTTCGTGCTTAAATCACCTGAAAATCATGTTTTTCGCTCGAAAAAACCTATAGAAGGTCAAAAGAATCAAATTGTTTTTGACCGAAAAGTTCTTACACCTTTACATTTCACGTTTTAAAGTGAAGTGCATGAACTTTTCGAATAACACATTACCATTTTTTAGACAAGTCAATCATGAAAATGCTGCAAATCTTTATGAAACATTATGGGATCAAGATTCTTCTGAATTTAAATCATATAGAATGAAACTAAAGCCTTATAATAAAAAAGGTAGCTTTAATTAGTTAAAATTTTAAAAGAGGCTATTTTTAGAATTTTTAAACCAGCCTTCATCCTCTAAAGCTTCATATTCATCTATACAACCTCGGAGAACCGAAGCCGTTTGGATTTCTGAATGTAGAGAAATTATGGAAAAGATCTTAAACCAAGACTTTCGGGACAAGATTCATAGACTTGTATGTTTTTACATTTATCTAAAAATTCCTTAGATTTTTCATTACACCTACGAAAAAGTTAGCAGGTTGAGAATTTCTTCTTAAAGTTAGGCTATCCTCATTGACCTTGGTGGGTGCAAATCGTCCACCCTCTCCCCAACTGCGCCAAACGTGTATCCCCTCAAGCCTACTCGACTGATTATCCACACTTGATTTAATTGGAGATCCACACCCCCTCAATCTATTAAAATGATAATTTTATCAAAAAATTTTTTCAGGAAAGAACGGGATTATTTGAAGAAGAAGATACTTTTGATCAATTAGTTGAAAAGCTTAATAATGGTGAATACAACTCGCCGATGGATTTTGAACATGCAGTCATTGCTTTAGTCGAAGCGTGTAAAAATTCTGTAGATGATGTGAGATCTTCGGTAGGTTTTGATTTTTCGCCTGTCGACGTTTTCATCTCAGATACAAAAAGAATGATTATTCCCCTTTAAAATGTATCTAAACAAAAATAAAACTTGTATTACTAAAATCCTTGCCTTGACTTCCCCAGGGCATAAAAAACCAAATATGCCGGTTTTAGAAATCATTGGGAGGGAGAAGGGCAGTAACGTAACTACCAGAGGAGTAAAGCACACATGCACAAGCTTCCGTTGTAGTAGTATCCGGCAAAAAATTGAAAAATATGTAGTATTGACCAATCGAAAACGAATTCGTTTTTTTCTAAAATCGCAGAATTTTTTCGCCTGTCGAAGTTTTTTTTGGTCGACAATAACCTTTGTCCATGTATATGTAGTATTGAAAATTTTGACGTAAAACCTTGTGCATGTGTGGAGTAAAGTTGGGTAATTACTCCCACCCAAAAATTAAAATTAGAAAAAAATAATTGGGTCCCTCATTATAATTTTGCAGAAAAATTTTCAAAAAATTAAAAATATACAAAGGAATTTTACAAACTCACGGTTGAGCAATGCTCAAAATAGATTTTTTTATAGATTAACAAAGCCTTGTTGACTTTTCAATCCCAATTCAAAGTCCATATGAAGCAAGTAACAACAAAATACACCAAAATGACAGAAGTCCCTAGTTCACGCTCTCAACGAGCTGCGGCTCAACATGCTGCCGAATTGTGGCGTAATCCAGATTTTCAAGGACCGAGCACTTCTAAAGCACTACGTGAGCGTAAACGACAACAAACTAGATATAATACTAGAAAAAGAGATGGTACGGAAATTTCTTATCGGGAAGATCCTGATGATTGATTAAAAAATTTTCATATTTTATAACTTTAATTATTGTATTTATCGAATTTAATATTTTTAATTGGGAAAGATATTGTTAATTTATTATTTGATTATAAGTAACACGTGCGGAAAATTCCACTCACCCCCCCCCCAAATTTAGGGAAAGAGGGTCGTGCGCAGCAAGCAAACAATATTCGGAAACTTAAAACAGTTTTAGAACGCGCGCGAAGCACCAAAATTTACTATTTTTTCAAAAATTTTCATTTTCTGAGCATTTTCAGCTCTAAACAATGTTGATGCTTAATTTCAGGTCGGTATTTTGTGTGCACTTAATATATCAAGAACTTTTTAAATCAACTAGCTTGAAGTATGTACATACTTCTCAAAATTTTGGCACTATAACTTTTGTCACGCGTTTTGTCACGCTAACTTTTGTCACGGATGCAAAATACAAACCGCGAAAAATCAACTGTATTTCGACAATCTGTCGGTTTGTATTTTGTATCCGTGAAAAAAGTTACGTGACAAAAGTTATAGTTTTATGATGACGTGACAAAAGTTAACGTGGCAAACTCAATTCGTGACAAAAGTTATAGTACCAAAATTTTTTATATCTCTACAACTTTTTATTGATCAACAATAAATAAACATATGCAATAGAAATAATTTCCACTACAAAAATGAGACTATTATTAACATACCCGCAATATAAAGTTATCAAAACTAAACGAACTAATTCCAAACCACCAGAAAACCATCTAAACTTTTATTTTGTTAAATTTTTGTCTATTTTTAAAATATACCTTTTATCCAGCAAAAATCCGATAGATTGCACAGTTGAAAGAATAAAAAATAAGTATGCGAAAAAATTCGACCATGGTAGAGTTGATCTTGAATGAGAGAATTGAATATAAGCAAAATTTGCTAATCCAAATTGTGCAATAACATATAAAGTTTCGTATAAATTTAAAGGTTTATTATATTTTCTCACTTTCTCTTCAATCTTAAAGAGGAACTTTAAAAATTTCTCGATCCATATAAATTTACCGGTGGCACTCCTTCAGCAGGATTTTTCAACTTTAACCAAAACCAAGTCCACACTAATTCATAGCCAGGAAGATATCCAGGTGGCATAAAAAGGGTCTTAATTTTATTTAAGATTCCAGGAAATATCTCCCAAGCTCTATCATCCACTTTAAAAAGTTTATCCCATCCAAGGTTTTTGAATTCAAAGAGCTAAATTTTAATTGGAAAATTTTTTTACAGCGAATCAACAATTGCCCACAGAACAATTACCCCTCCCTGTTACATAATTTCAGCTGCAGAATGGGGAGAGCACTTGAAAATTTTCGGTTTTATCATGAAAGTTTTGAAAACGTTATAAGGGGAGCATTATATATTAAAAAATTTCTCGGTCCTTCGTCCGAGGGCATTTCAAAACCATACGCACTCCCTCTCCCATAGCCCAATCCACAGAACAATTTTTCCTTATGTAAATTGTCCCCGCAGGACAATTGTTCCCAATAATTTTTTTTGTCATGGGACCAGCATTGCTTATCTCTTAACCAAAAAATTGCGGAACAATTGTCATATGGAAGCAATTGTCCCTGAGGCGATTATTCTGGAGGAAATTCTTGATTCGCACTTTTTTACATAAATACTTGTAAGTAAAAAGGGTTAAAAGTTTTGACATTTTCGACCAATCCATAAATCGGTTTTTCTTCATTCTCTGGTTCGAAAGTTCCAAAAATTCTATCCCAAATGATAAATACACCACCATAATTTTTATCAATGCAATAAGGATTACGTCCATGATGAATACGATGGTGGGATGGGGTATTTAGTAAGTATTCTAGTGGTCCTAGATTTGGAGTGATCTAAAAATATATGGTGATGCAAGAAAAGAGATTTTTGCAATTTTTCAAAAATTTTAACGAAATAAACCATTATTATGGGTTTTCTATTCTAGAAATCGATTGCGCGCATTCACGAACCTTGAAAGCTCTTCCCTGGCCTGATTCAATGAGAGGCATATGTTTTGAAGCGAAAATAGACTAAGTCAGGATCAGGGAAGCGATTTCAAGGTTCGGCAATGATCGCAATCGGCATAGAAAATCCCATATAGGGTTATTTTAGTGAAAATTTAAAAACTTAAAAATTATTGAAAAATTGCAAAAATCTCTTTGACAAAAATACAAGACACTCATTCCTCCTTAATTTACTGTTCCCAAAATCTGAACTCCTTTAATGTATGATAGTATACATGTTTTATCCTTATTGTGAATTTTTTGATGCCAAATTTTACTTCATTGTGTATCCAAAATTGATACAATGCATTTAACGCTTTATGTGTCAAAAACATTGGAGGTGGCACGACAAAACTTTGCATGCATTCAAAAAATGTTAACCCAATATCTTGAAAAATATTTTGCCTTAATGCTGTTGTTAAGTTATAATATTCTGAACTATGATGTGTGCTATGAAATGCCCAAAATATCCCGACTTCTAAAAATGAAAATAAAAGATAAATAGATTATTAAAAACAATACCATGCATAAATCGATGCCCTAAATAATATAAAAAATCTTGAGCAAAGAAGGTAAAGAACCATAAATAAATGGAATTTATTGGCCAATCAAATACTCGATAATTTTCATATATCCAGGAATATAGAACTAAAGAAACTGTTCTACCACTTATTCTAGAAAAAAACTTTTTTTAATAAAAATCTAAGAGGGACATATATTTTTGGTCGGACTCAGTTCGTAGACATAATCCCTGAAACGGAAGAGGGTAATGAAGTTCGTTTTTTAAAAATGTAATTTTTTTAGGCGAAACATGGCTTTTTGCAAAAAAAACTGCATTTTCAAAAATGGCTAAAAATGGTATGAGACTTTATTTTTCGGTACTTAAATTTCAAAAAAAATTTTTGTGTACTCGGAATAAAAAATTATAAGTCTAGTGAAGTATCACTCAAAAAATTTATTTTTTGTAAAGCGTCTCGAATTAGTGGATATCCACATAGTAACGTTATAACGTGAAAAGACCTGAGAGGGTTTAGTTATTACGAACTTGAGCAATTGTGAAGAAAGACCAGCATTTAGTGAAGTAATAGTGTCATTTAGCATAAAATGGGTGTTACTAGTAAACGTTTTTTCTCTGTAAGACCAAATTGCCATTTCTAAGATTATTAGGAATAAAAACCAGGATATTGTCTAAAATAACATAAGGCATAAGAATTAAATTTTTGTGCCTATCCCCTCTCCAACCAACCAAAGTAATATGAAGTTTTTTCATTTCCCTATATAAAGGAGATCAGCTTAGATAAAAAACTTTACTGTTTTTCATAATGGTATTTTAAATTAAAAATTTAATTTTTTTTGAAGTGAAAAAATTACTTTATCAGTAAATTGAGGAACATCTTCAACACGTAGAAACGATGTCTCATCAGGAGTTACAATATAAAAAGCAGTTCGCAAATTTATAAATTTAAAATTTTCGTATAATATTTGTAAAATCCTAAGGCCAGAATCAATGTCTTTAAGAAAGTTTTCTGCAAAATTAGTTAATATCATTTTTTAGTTTCTGAGCCAATATTAAAAATGCAGGTATAAAAGAGTAGCCAAACAATGTGTGCTTTCTCTCTGTGCTGCTCTTTATTTCTCTACAAAAAGGATGATAATATTTTTTATACTGACTCTCTGTCACTCTGATTTTTATCAATGTCTAGTTTGCATCTTCAAAAAGAAATATAGCATTATTATAACTTGCCGAGATGAATAAAATAACAACAAAATTAAAAATTTGAAGATGTTTTGAATTAATGAAACGAAAAGCCTATTTCATGTTTTAATTTTGATAACAATACATTTCTCAAATTCATGTTCTGTCACATGGAATAAACTTCCCAAAAGTTTATTGGTCCTTTATATCTTCCTATATAAAACGTGTAATGTATGACCGGACTAACTTTGCAGATCCAAACTCAGATGCAAAAAATAAAAGTTGTATGGAGCAACAAGAGAAGACGATTGACACTAAAATCATGGGTGTAGCCTTCATAACATTTTTCACTATTTACCCCTAGGGTAAAAAAATCGATTATACCGATGAGTATATATGAGTATAACTCTAAAGTTTTACTCTAGGGTATAGAGCGCTCAAAAGCGCATCTGGAAGCTCCACTCGGGATCGCCGCTCGGAAGCGAGACCGAAGGTTGAGCCGGAGAGCCGTAGGCGTTCGGTTTCCAGTTTATGGTTTTAAAAAGCTTATAAACACAAATTGGCAGATAAATTTTTTGACTAAGATCTTTTATAAGGTCAAAGAAAATGTCGGGAGAAAGTACTTTTCACGCACATTTATCATGGAAAAAATTGAAATTTTTTTCAAAAATTTTTTTTTGAATTTTCGATATTGGTCGACGGTGAATACCGCCGAATGGCGCTCATATCGTAGATTGCAACGCTCGCGGTTATCTCGACACTGTGCTGTTAATCATGGGCTGCATTTTGTCAGCCAGCCAACCACACTCAAACCATCGAGAACAAGAACGGCCAGCTTAATATGATTCGGCGAAGACATAGTGTGGTTGATCAAATTCTTCCAAATTTTCTGAAGGAATTTAATTGGCGCGAACGTTTCCGTCAGAGAAATATAGTATACTTACTCCAAATGTCGCAAACTATAAAGTTTTTAAACTACTTTTTTACATTTATTAGGCAAAAACGAATTTTCTTTAATTATCTTAATAAGATTGTGGTTTTCCATGCTTCTTTTTAATTAGAATGCAATTTTATTTGGAATCATTAACCCTCAGACCATGTGCGTTTTGTTTTTTAATGATATTTATTCAACGGATTTATTCAAATTCCAAGCAGGGTTCGTTATTAAACATTCTTGATAGCCCTTGAAGTTCAAGTTTCGAGTTTTATGATATAAATATTTCATGTGAAAAAGAATTAAGTCAAAGTGATTTTCTATCTTTTATTTGTTTAATTGTACTAAAAAATTTAACTATTTGCCTTAAAAGAACTACTTCTTTGTAAAGACATAACTTCATTTTTAATTTTCTCTCATTCTATACTGTTTAAGTCTTTAATTTTTAGTTCCTAGACCAACGCGCCTACGGCGCTATTTTTGTCAAAAAAATAAAGTAGGATCCTAGACCGACGCACCTGCGGCGCTTTCCGCTAACGAGCTTTACTTGGGAGAGCCTCTCCGCTATCGGTTGCACTCCGAGCGATACATCCTTGTGATGAGTTTTCCAATAGTCGGGACCTACTCTTTTTGGACTATTCTAAAGTTTAACCAAGGTTCCGTAAAAAAATAGGACATGAAAAAATTAGTCCTCACAGACAAAAAGATACGCACATTTCCCCTTTAAAGAGTAGTTACTAGGCCGACACGCCTTCGGCGCTATTTTGAGTACTCCCATTTACCCCCCCCCCCCCGCCACATTCCAAGTGCCTGAACGCTTGGCCTCGAGATATCCAGAGTGATTACCTGATTACTAAGCCTAATCAAGGGAGATTGCGGTGCTCGACCTCGCTTTTCAAAAGATTTCCATCGTTGTTCGGCCTTCGGCCTCGCATTCCGAATGATTTCCTGCGGCGCTCGACCTTCAGCCTCACGTTACGAGTGATTGCCGGCGGTGTGCCGTCTCACATTCCGAATGATTTCCTGCGGTGCCCAGCCTTCGGCCTCACTTTCCGAATGTTTTTTACCCCATCCCATCGCTATGGATACCCTGTGAGGTCAAAATTCAAAAATTCTTTCAGTTTCGTGTTCCCCATAGCCGAAAACCTCGAGTACAAAAAATTAGCCAATGTGGAGCACTTTTTGAAAAATTGATTTTTGTCCCTCCCCCCCCCCGTGGGGAGGGGATGGGTGGATGTTTCCTTTAGACCCCTTAGATTATTTCTTCAACATCTGGAAACTTCTTATTCATGTTTCCCATAGCCGAAAACCCCCGAGTATAAAAAATTAGCCGATTTGGAGCAATTTTTGAAATTCGCATTTTTCAATTTTTAGGGGGTAACCACCTATTGTTTAATTTTTATGGGGTACCCAATTTTTTGTTTCTTGCACACCTACCCCCTACCTACTAACTTAAAAAAGACTGCATGCCAATCCGACTTACCGTTCCTGAGATTTCGCGATTACAGAAGTACTGATACACATACGTACGGACGGACATAGTAATAGTTTTTTATATTTATGATATGTGGTATACCGACATAGAATATGGCTTAAACATATCTAAACAACAAGAACTCTATGCAAATGGAATAGATGGTATTAAAATTGATTCAACAAATAAAGAGATTTCGATCATCGAACGTATTAAACAAGAAACAAGCTTAAAAGAAAACTTTAATCCTATCTTTTTATTACTAAAAATTACTGGACTATATGTCCATCCACCACAACAAAGTCTAAGATGGTTTTATTTCGATATATTTAGAGTTAGTATAATATGTATATTAAGTGAGTTTGCTTGAGTCGAATAAACGTCTTGTTATATTTTTCACTTTAGCTATTTACAAAACTTTATTTTTGTTATTTTATTTATTGACAAAAGAAGAGGAGTTTGATCACCGTATTGGTGGTACAATAGTTGTTACAAGTTGGTCAATTAAAGCCACCTTTTCTATGGTAATTTTTAGTCTCTTAATTAAATTATCATTATTTACAAGCCAGGGATGGAGCAATTTTTGGCGATAAAAATAAATTTTCCCGATGTGACTTTTTTGCCTATGCCTAAATTCTTCTTGCACTCCAAATGCCGATTTTTTATCGTTGTTTCATAAATTGGTGGTCAAATGGCATCCACTTTTGATATTTTCTTTTTTATTTCTAAGCTCTCATCACGGCGCATTCGAATCTGTGATCGTTGATGAAATTTGACTGCCGGAAAGGGTCTAAAATCCATTCAAAGTTACCTAATTTTAGAGTCTTAAATAATAGAAAATTCGCTAGAAAATCGAGTTTAAAGCATTTTTCATAATTTCAACAGCAAACGATGCGCAAATATCCTAGTTTCATGAGAATATTCGTTTCAATTAAATTGAAGAAAAAATTTCAGACCCAAAAATAGTCAAAAATGGGAAAAGGTTAAAATTAGGTCAACTTTGAATGGATTTTTAGACCCCATTCAGCAGCCGAATTTCATCATCGACCACAGATTCGAATGCGTCGTGATGAGCGCTACAGAAATAAAAAAGAAATTATCGAACACGAATGTGATTTGACCTTTTTGGTCACCAATTTCTGAAAAATCACCAAAATCGGCATTTGGTGTGCAGGAAGAATTGGGCATAGGCAAAAATTTGGGAAACCTTGTACGCATCGGGGAAAAATAATTTGATCGTCAAAATTAGGCCTTAGGCATAGTCTTAGGCCCTTGTCACTGTCGGGAAACCTTGACTCTGGGAAACCTTGACATATTTGGGAAACCTTGACTGGGAAACATTGACCGGGAAACTTTGTCACAACTGGGAAACCTTGACACGCAATCCTAAAATTAGGTCCGGGAATCAAACTCGCGGGCCCAACTTACCTTGTCAGATTAGATTGGATCGCTCATTACACCACTCGGAGAACTTTTGTGTTTCACTCTCCGAAAAATAGACTATAGCTGCTTAATTTAGCTGTTCCTTCTTTATTGGCAATATCAAGGGTATATATATGACCTGCTAAT